>ML803665.1:137536-150463 GCA_009831015.1 Picea engelmannii
CCAATATTTTACAAGATTTTATAATTCAGTGAAAGATTCGCCAATATTTTACAAGATTTTATAATTCAGTGAAATATTCGCCAATATTTTACAAGATTATATAATTGACTAAAATATTCGCCAAAAAATTATATATACATTTTTTATTATTGATAAAATAGCCCTCAATTTTTCCTATGTATCATGGGGATTCACCCATTTATTATACATATAAATTTAGGGGGCGTTCTTAAAATCACCCCTGTCAGAGAGGGATCTCTCTATATGATTTAGTTATGCTTCAAATTTTAAATATTAGGCTAGGTAAATAAATAGGTCGGTTTTTGTTGTTATAATGTTTTTCGAGTTGGTTGAGACAGTCCAAACATCCATTGGGCTATGGGGTCTGTGTCTTTAAATAAAATATGAAATCCAAACCAGAAACGCAAAGGAAAAACTTTCACAGGGCGAGATAATGTAATTGTTGCACCCTTTTCGTCACCTTGGTGAGAAAATAAGAGGTGCTTGCAAGCCTAGTTGGGTCTGCTAGGCAGGACAGCTATAGAGGAAAGAGTTAGAGAAAGAAAAAAAAAACTATAAGCAAGAATTAAACTAATACAAAAGAAAATCATAAGCATAAGGACATAGAGATAACAAACACAAAAAGACCCATGTCACCAATGTTTTTAGGCTGATCTATTGATGAAATCAAAGAAACAAGAAGAAAGGGGACTATGAGTCCCTTCTTCCTCCAAGGGAAGGCTCTTGGACCCTCACAAGCTTGCTCTCCTTACAACAAGAAAAATGAAAATGGTGATGAAAGAACTCCTTGCAAATCCACTCAATGGAGAGGTGGATTGCTCAATGAAATGGTGCCAAAGTGCTCTTGTTAAGGATTGAGTCCTTAAAACAATATAGGCAGCATAACATTACTTGAAATTCCTTGAGAAAATGAGGTGCATTCATGGATTTTTATAACATTTCTTTGGGCTTTTGTGTAACTGCTTTGTCGTGTGAAAAGAGGCCATTTAGGGAATTATTAGGTCTTTGACCAACCTACCATTCGGATTTTTCTCAGATTTGAGGGTCAAATCAGCTTGGGAGCTGATCCATAAGTGGTTGGGAGGCCGACCACTTCAATAAATGCATCATTTAGCAGGTGCGTGGCTTTTTGTGCTAACAACCAAGCATCGTGCGCATATGCGCGCATGATACGTTCATGTTCCGCACATGTGCACGTGCGCCCAACTTCTGTAAAGCGCTCTTCAATTTTTCACTACTTTGTATAGTTTTTTTTTCCCTTTTCGAATGCTGTGAGATTAATTCATGGCCATGAATGACTTCATTACTGTTTGATGATGCTGAGTTCTTGTAACCACATGATGACGAAATTCTAGTGATAACAGATGACCCCTGATGGATGAGGTTAGGAGCATACGTATAGCTGAAATCCATCAATGCTTCTTCTACTGAGAATGTTGTTGTAAGATAGAGCAATAGTGGGATCGTTCAAAGCAATGCTTTGGAGGAGAAAGGAACTAGTAGGACCCACCCTTCCATAAGGTGCATAAAATATACAACTGTGTACAAACGAGGCGGGCATGCCCCATGCTCGTGTTATGTAACTATGAAAAAAGATGGCTGAAGTGTTGGTGTAGACGACTGCAGTACCCTCGGGGGCGGTGACGATAAAGGTAGAAGACAATTCTGCAAAGGAACATACTCTAAATAATAGGCAATGATCACGGTACTAAGTATCGGCGATGATGCGGGCATTGATGGCCCTACCAAGTTCAGAGGTCTTCAGAAAATGATAGAAATAACTGCAATAGTCGCAAAGTAAGACCCACCATAACATGAGAAAGTGTTGGCGTCGAATGTTATGGGGGCCAATGATAGTAGGGAGCAATGGTGTTTCTCCCTGTACCATCCGAGACTTCTAATTGAATGGAGAATGAGAATCAAGATACTGTCGCCCTTCCGGAAAATTGTGTTGATGTCGACAAAAAGGGGGATGTGACTCCCAGAAGTAAAGGGATTCGTAGAATCTACTGAGGTGAGGAAGTGGCAAAGTTACATGGAAAAAGTCGAGGAGTGGGAAGACTCAAGACTGCCCTTGGTTGGAGGATATATGAGATAAATAGTGGTCATAACTGTGTAACAAGGTCGAGTGTCAGGGGGACGATAAAACTGGTGATAAGTTGTGCCAGAGGTGGGACAAAGTGAACAACTGTAGAGGGTATAGGTAAGTGACTTGTGGGGTACTCTGAATATGTGGACAATGTCGGCCAGGGTAGATGATGAGTGATGCTCCAACCAAGGGTGACATGGGTTGCGTTTGTCCAAAAGGAGGGAAGCAGGTTGCCAACGGTGACAACAAAAAAGGATAATGAAATGACTGAAAATAAAGGTGTTTGTACAATAAATAATGAATAATTTTGGGGAAAAAATGTAAAAATATAGAAACGGGTGCCCCAGTGTGAAATGAGTGCCCCAGGGAGGGCAGAATTTTCTTGGAAAACGGATAAAGGGTGGGGGCCCCATTGGTGAGTTTCTGTATGAGGTAGGTGAAATGAAGATAGGTTCGCAGATGGGCAAATTGATGGTGGATGAAATGAAGGGTTCATGATACTGCGGAGGTGCAGGTAAAAAATAGAACCGTAGAGAGATAATCTGGGAGTCCATATGGAAATCTAGCAAAATGAGGAGAAGAAGTATGTGGTTGATTTGCAACATGATGAAAGACTATCATGACTCCCATCCCTAAAGGGTAATGAAGAACAACATGAGTGTCAAAAAGTGGCAAAGGGTGCTATGAATGGGACAACTCATGTGGGTTAGAATGCTACCGGGTAACAGTACCGATGATGCAAATGGAGGCGTGGGTACTGCAGACCCGAGAATGGAGATCCTAGAGGTAAACATAAGAGGGTGTGACTGGAAATGAAAGTGCGATACAGCGGGAAGGACTACATGCCAGTGCTGAGTATATACCTGAAGGGCTGATGCCAAGGGATGAGGAGAAAGTACCTACACATATGAGAAACAAATACCCAAAGTGAACAATGTCTGAAGAGAATCAAAGATATGAGCATGTATTAGATAAATGTGACAATGCGCGTGCGTACCTGACCATGATATGAAAAAAGGTGCCCCGGGGGCTGATGATGAAAAGTGACCCAGGGACAGTTGTGATGTAGGTGACGGGATGCTTGCTGATCCCGTGGCTAAAGACGGTTTGAAAAATGGACACCTTGGGCTCCCGAAATGGTGAGTGGAAGTTTGGCAAAAGGCCTATATATAGTTGTAGGGCCCACATTGCCACCTCATTTGTACCTTCTGGAATAGTGAGTGGATAAGCAGTTTCCAGAGGATATTTGTAGATTCGGTGAGGACGAGGCAGCCGATTGAGGATTTGCGAGTATCAAGTTAGTTGTCTGATCATCCTGCATAGAAATAGGTTTTCAATTTTTGGGCAGGGTTTGTATGGGGGGGCGTACAGGGGTATTTAAGGGGTGTGGACCCCACATGCATGGGCGATTCGGTGATAGGCAGGCATACGTGCATGCCTGTACACCAAATATACACGCATGTGTGTGTGGTAGGGACAATTTAAGGCGTTCCTGAAGGGTGCGCCTGTGAGTTGAACAAGCGCGCACCAATGCACGCCTGTGGGTGTGACAGGTGCGCACCTGTGCGCATCTGTAGGGTGAACAGGCACGCATAGGAGCGCGCATGTGAAATGAACAGGTGCACACTAATGTGCACCTGTGCAGTGCACAGGAACGCCTATGTAATAAAAAGGTGTGCATATATGCGCGCCTATGTAATGAACAGGCGCACATGTGTGCGCGCCTATGGGTAATAAAAACCACGCCTAGGAGGTGATTTTGAAGGGAAAACATGAGTCTTTTTTGATGTTGTTGAGGGTTGCATGAGCTGACAGAAGACTCTATGTTGTCTGCAGGTGGACCATGGTGACGAAGCCAGTGCGGTGGTGAGAGCAAGACTGGGCCTAGTTGCGAGACGCCATGGCCATTGAGGGGCCTGGCGTGCGTGCGACTTTGGAAACCTGTGGGTTGCTAATGTTTTTTGAGTGCCCGTTGATACGGGCACAGGAGTATTTGTTACAATTCCTGATCCATATGTGGAGTCCAGAGTTGCACTACTTCCTCGTATGAGGAGAGTAGATCCCCTTCACTGCGGTGGAGGATATTTATTTTCTGACTGGGCTCCCCTTTCAGGGAACGCCCCTACCGGTGGAGCCGGTGTTGCCCAGGACCATTTCGTTGGTCGATATTGGCTAGAGATACTTCTCAAGTCGGGACTTTATGTCTGGGACGATGGTGAGTATCGATGCGATAGACTCCCTGGCCCATCGCTGTATAGCGGCGATGGATATATGGGTCACTTGCGACCCAAGGGATTAGTGGTGGCTAGCTGTTGGTGCTGGAGAGAGTGGTGGCCAGCGAGCAGTTCACTTGGGGGCTGAGGCTCCATGCTAGGATGCTGGCACAATTGGACCATTGTTGGTCCATGGATGGAAGAGAGTTTGCTTTCGGGTCCATCTTAGTGGCCTAGTTTTTCGAGAGGGTGTCGATGCTGTGCCTGAGGGTTCTGCTGGAGATGCCGGGGGCACGAGAGCCGTGATTGAGGTGGTGGTTGACAGTTTTGGTTCGCCACGATGGTGGCAAAGGTGGCCACTTATTTTCGGCAGAGACGGGATGGATATGGCAGCAGATGCTGCAAGTGATACTTCAGCACCCCTATGCTGGGGTGGACTTTCGGGGTGACCCGGACATGGTGCTACCTCCTGGGGAGGTTTTTGACCATCGAGGTATGTTTAGTATGTTGGTATGTTTTTTATTTAAGTTTTCTTTTGAGATATCAGTCCATATGTATATGATATAGATGCTGATGCTATCTGTTGTTGTTGTTTTTTGTATGTGCAGATGTGGCACCTCGCGGGTGCGAGGTAGATATGTAGAAAGTGTCGGCTCATCAAGAGTTGGAGAGACCACCGCAGGGAGAGAGGCATCGGTGGGAGGGTGTCGTGGGGTGACCAGCTGAGCCGGAGTGGGCAACGAGGAGGCATCAATACGATGACCCTGGTGCGGGGCCATCACACGCTCCTCCAGCGACAGTCAGAGTGGATTATGATGACATACGCTGTCATCTGAAGACAGTTCTATAGGATGTTCCTGAGGGCATTTGGATGTGCATCTAGGATGAGAGTTTCCTGGAGCAGTGTGTAGGGGTACCGCCACCATGGTGGGCCATAGTGCGGTGAGCAGCAGTGCTTGTTGCTATGACGAGTGGATGCCTGCCACTGGGGTAGGAGGGTCCTGTGGGTGGTCCTCCACCACCGCCTGGGGCAGGTGGTGGTGGGCCACCACCTCCTCTTGAGGGAGGAGCAGGTGGTGGTGCGATAGAGGCACCATGAGTGGTGTATGATGTATATCTTGTTTTTGTTGTATATAGGTTGGTGATCCCATTTGTTGTACCGAGGTGCTGCATTGGCCTGTAGATACATGTATTTCTATATGTAAGCATTCGGATGGCCTAATGGGCCTTTATATATACATGAGTATACACATTTTGAGATCTTGATGTTGTCTACATGTTTTTTTTTTTGCTGATGATTTTGATGATGTCTATTCTATATATATGCTGTGATAGGATTTGTGAGATGTTTTATGTATGTGTAGCTTGATGTGATATATGCCAATATAACACCGTGTTAGCTATTTGATCTATTGTTTGATTCGATTTTCTTGGAATATGTGTAAATGTAATGGAATCAAAATGTCAAGATAACAGCCTAATCTGTAGGTATTTGCGAAAGAGGCACGGATCGCGTACACGGTACACATTGTTGAGCTGGAGAACGACTAGTTGAGAGTCGAGGAAGACGCTAAGGTAATGAATATGATGATGTTGGGTGTCGTCCAAGAGGCCGATGACTACAGTGTATTCAGCTTGGTTTTTGGTGGCTGGCCCCAAACATATGCCGCTTGAATGTAGCATTTCATGTGAGGGGGTGTAGAGAGCCCAAGCAGCCGAAGTGAGATTTTGTGTCCAACGACTGGCGCCTTCGGCGTAACCAATATGATAGGCTGGTGGAGGAAGCATCTGTCAATAGCACAAAGGATAGTTTAGACGAGAGGGGAGGAAGAAAAAAGACTAAAAAACATTAAAAAATAAATAACCTAAAGTAGAATGACTACTTTTAAGCATAAAATTTCTTGAGATATAACCCATTGACGGGTTCCTTGAGAGAGAGGCCTTCGGAGGAGGCCAGGAGGTATGCGCCTTTGGTGAGGCAATGTTGTATGATGTAAGGGCCATGCCAAAGTGATTCGTATTTGCTGTGGCCAAAGGTATCATGAGCGATATCATAAGCCAGGACGAGGTCGCCTTCACAGAATGATCGAAGGTTGACATGGCGATCAATGGTAGCCTTGGATCATTTTTTAGCTGCCTCGTTGTTTTGTAAGGAAGATCGACGATCTTCATCCAGAGACTCCAAGTTCAGCAAGCGTTGTTCCAATGGAGCAGTGTCAGGTAATAGCTCAATTGTGGTGCCTAAGGTGGGGATTTCACACTCGATGGGAAGAGTTTCCTCAACCCCATGGACTAGATGGAACGGTGTGAAACCAGTAGTGGTTTTCACCACCGTTCGATAAGCCCATAGCATGGAAACTAACAGGTGATGCCAATTGTTTTTATGTTTATTAACCGTGCGCTGTAACATGGTCTTGAGGACTTTGTTAACTACCTCGACCTGTCCGTTTGACTGAGGGTAATATGGTGAGGCAAATTCGTGAGAGAAGCCTAGCCGAGATGAGAGTTCGACGAAGATCTCATTCTCGAAGTGTTTCTCATGGTCGGAAATGAGTTGGAGTGGTACGCAAAAATGGGATATGACATGGTTAAAGAAAAAGCGTGTTGCAGTGTCAACGGTGTTGTTGAAAGTGGGCATAGCTTCGACCCATTTGGTGAAGTAATCAATGGCGACAACAATGTATTTGTGACCATTTCTAGCAGGGGGATTACAACTCATAAAGTCAATGCCCCATTTACAAAAAGGGTCGGAAGTAATGACAGGGTGAAGAAGAGAGGGGGGAGCTCGAGCTTTGTTGGCATAGATATGACATTGCTCATATCGTTTCACGGCATGAATGCAATCATGAAATAGGGTAGGCAAAAAGTAACCGGCTCGGATAATGTTTAGAGCAATGGATATACCCAAAAGATGGCCCCCACATGCACCACTGTGGGAGTCTTTTAAGACTTTGTCGGCCTCATCAATAGTCAGGCATCGACGAAGAATGGTGTCGACGCCCCGCCGGTATAGGATGTCTCCGATGAGGAGATAGCGGTGGGCCTGATGGTGAATACGTCGACGATCATCTCATGATAGATGGTTACCAAAATTTTGAGTTCGTAGGTAGACGAGAAGGTAGCCATACCAAGGATCATCTGAAGTGATGTAAAAGAGATGTTCGTCAGGAAAGTCGATGTTGACGGGGGCACTGGTGGTGTCAGAGGGGAGGGCCATGACAAGTTCGGCGAGAATGAGGATCTTCTTACTCTTAGGTGTTGAGAACTCGAGGTCATATTCCTGAAGGATAACGATCCATCGAGCGAATTTGCCATTAACTTGTCGACGAATGATCAAGTATTGCATAGGGTTGGAATCTGCGATGACCTTTGTGGTGCGAAGCAGAATGTAATGGCGCAGTTTCTGGACTGCGAGGACAACTGCAAGAGAAAGTTTCTCTTCATGTTTATACTTCAAGGGTGGTCTTGAGAGGTTCTTACTAACGTAGTAAATGACGTGTTCACGATTTTCATCTCCGAGTTGGACGAGGACACCGACTACTGATACAGCTGATGCTGATACGTAAAGGATGTAGTCACGATTGTAGTCAGGTGCACTAATTAAAGGTTCATTTGAAAGCGCTACTTTAAGATTGTCAAATGACTGTTGGGCATAGTCGTCCCAGTGAAAAGGGATGTCGTGACGTAGTAAGTGGAGGAAACCGTGTGCGTGTATGGCATAATCAGGAACAAAGCATCTAAGAAAGCTAGCTTTTCCCTGTAGACTCTGAAGTTGTCGTAAATTCCAGGGAGGTGCAATTTCGATGATATCTTGGACTTTGAGGGGGTCCATGGTAATACCTCTTTGGGAAACAATAAAACCGAGGAGGCGCCTTGCGGTGACGCAGAACACACACTTGAGAGATTTCAAGCGGATGTTGTACTGACGACACCGTTGAAAGATGATGCGTAAATCATCGAGATGTTGGGGGCGTTTCTTGGATCGAGCTGTGAGGTCGTCCAAGTAGGCGAGGATGATGTTCGCCAGATCGTGGAAGATGTATGTCATCGCCCGCTGGAAAGTTGCGCCGACATTTTTTAAGCCGAAAGGCATGACACGATATGCAAAGGTACCCCATGGGGTTGTGAATGCGGTTTTATACTGATCGACTGGGTGGATTTGAATTTGGTTATAGCTAGAGAATCCGTCCATAAAGGAGAGAGCCTCATGGCCGGCATAGTCATCGATAATTTGATCAATGAGGGATTGGAAAGTTGTCTTTGGGACATGCGTTATTGAGATCGTGAAAGTCTGTGCAAACACGGATAGTGCCCTGTTTTTTGTCGACGGGTACAGGGTTAGAAACCCATGAAGTATAAGCGATGGGATAAATAAACCCGACAGTGTGTAATTTGTCAATTTCGACTTTGATAGACGCAGCTTTGGATGGGTGTAGCGGTCGCTATTTCTGGCGAACTGGTGTGATGTCAGGCTAGGTGTCGATGTGGTGCTCGACAATAGAGGGATCGAGGCCAGGAATTTCTTTGTATGACCAGGCGAAAATATCCCGATATTCCTGGAAGAGGGCTTTGTATGTGGTGATTTCCTGAGGAGTGCAAGCAGCTCCAATGATGATTTCTTTGACGATGCCATTTTTGATGGAAATGTCGATTTTGATGGTGGGGGAAATGTTGGCCATATTACCTTCTTCAAAAGCATCAAGGTCAGGAATGGGATTGTTGAACCAATATATAGGCCCGGAGGGGATAAAATATTTGTTTTCGACCGTGTAAATGGGGTTTTGGTTAGGAGGCATGAGGGCTTCCTGTGGAGAAAAGAGTGCACGGTGATGTAGTGCGTCCCAGGGAGAATCCGGGTGGTTTAACTCTTCCAGTATTTCCTCGTCGCATTAGAAACGGTGGGAATACAAGGGGTCGTGAGGAGTGATCTTGGTGACAGTTTGGTTTCCCCCTGATGGAGAAGCAAAGGGATAAATGTTGGGAGAGGGTGAGGGTTCACTCGACATAAACCATATATTGAAGTACTAAGGGGTACCCGTGGTGGTTGGGTGGAGAGTGTCCATAGGGAAATGAACAGGGGAGTTGGGGGGGTTGTGGGGTAAATCCTCAGAGATGTCATCTAAGAACCATGGAGGCATTGGGAGTGCCTCGGGCTCGGGAGAAATGACATGAATATCCTCAAGTGACGAGGTAATGTCAATGATCGCTTCGGCGGGTTGGTGAAGCAGGGCCAATTAACGCTGCCTATATTCAAGGATCATAGGAAAATGGTATGTAAAATGAGTTAATGAATCATAGAGAGCACAAGGGCATCTCATGCATTCATTAACTGAAGTGGTGACATAGCGGATGTCAGTGATATTTGTTGAAGAGGACGTAGTAGGGCGGGGGTTGTTCTGGAAGTTCTGGCGTACAACCGCTAATGTCTAGCGAAAGTGTGGCAGTGCTGGGCAATGATGGGTGTAATGGCCATACTCTGAACATATAGCACAAGCATATTTGGTCCTCAACCCTTTACTACTAGAAGGGGGGGTGATAGTGGTGGGACTAGAAGTAGTGGCGGGTGTTGTGGGAGGTGGATTGAGGGGAATCAAATTCTGTAATTCAGGTAGTGATGGACAGTTGTTGGTTTGTTGGCCCTCTTTCTCACATAGTGCGCAAGGTGGTGGGATGCGTGGAGAAAGTGGAGCGGTGGGCTCCTTCTTCTTTCTCCTACCCCCAGCTGTAGTAGGGGGGTTAGTGAGTATGGGGGTAGTGGGGGTAAGGATGGGAATCGTCATGGGGAGGCCTTCCTGTGGGGGAAGGGATGGTCAAGGAACCATCTCAGGTGGGTGTAAATACCAGACTGGGATTGCTAACACCATATTGGGTAGTGTGAGCGTTGCGGCTACCTGAAAATCTTCGATACCTGGTGGAGGGTAAAAGAAGGGAATTTGAGTGAGGGGTTGGGGAACTGTCTCCCAGACAGGACTATTCCCCTGAGGGGATGTGGATTCGTGGATGTTTGGGGTCGACGACTACGTAGGAGGCTCTAGTGGGAGTGGTTCTGCGACTATTGGGACATCAGGAATGACTGAAGCCTCCTGAGGAGGATGAGCATCCTCTGTGTGAGTTTCGTTAGATGAGATGATGCATACTTGATTAGCAGGATGAAGGAGTGGTGGTGCTCCATGGTACGTCCCTAACAAGGATGGATCTTTAAAAATTCCATGACCCATCTCAACGAGTGGATATGCGTCTTGGTTTGTGTGGATGAGAGGAAGAATGTTATCGAGATTAGCAGATGGGTTAGGCTCATAATGTGAGACTTGGTCGATGGTCACGATCTTCCCGTTGTGGGGGAACATCATTGTCCGAAAGATGGAGGATTCCACTGCCTTCATAGCATACATGTAGCTACGTCCGAACAAGATATTGTAATCGAGCGGAGCGTCGATAACTTCGATGTCAATGAGAATAGTTTTTCCCCCGAGTTCAACGGGGACATTTTGGAAGATCCCTTCAGGAGATGATGGTCGTCTGTCATAAGCTCGTAATGTGATGGCAGAGGCAATGAGTTCCAGGGAACCAAGTTTCTGCCATACGGTTTTGGACATGATGCATGTAGATGCACCTTCATCGATGATACACCGATGAACGATGATGTTCCGTATTTTCACGGGTATTTGAAAAGCGATCAGGGCGGGAAGATGAGGTTCGTCGCTATCAAGATCAAAGGGGATGAGTCCAGTATCTACAGGGTCGACTTCCCCCAAGGCAGAAAGTAGTGATTTCCACTGAGTAGGACAAGTATGGAGGACTTCCAAGACTGACATGGCAGCCGGGGATTGTGCTAAGTCATCTACCAAACTATAGTTATGAGATTCCCTAGCCTGTGGTTTGTGTACATTCCTACACAAGGGGATGCGAGGGATGTGTAGTGGTGGTTCAGAGGAAGGGTGAGGAATCACCAACGGGGGTCCCGTTGGTGTAGGGTTTGTCTCTAGAGTGAGGGGAGGAGACTCAGCGGGGGTATGATACTGACGATTATGGGTTTGCAGAAGGATTTCTTCCTCACTGGTGAGGAGAATTGTACGCTCTGCTGGATTGTTGGGGTTGTGGTATTGTCCCACCTAAGGTGGGGGATGTTGTGTGTCCTGTTGGGTGTTTATCACACCTTGATATGGAATAGGATTTTGCAGCACGGCGGGAGGGGGTTGTTGCACGTATTGTTGTGGTGCCTGCTGAGGGGTAGGTTGTGCAGGAGAATGGGGAAGACTACCCGAGTCTTTCAACCATTTGAAATCAACGATCTGGGGGCAATGGTGAGTGTAATGACTGAACTCACTACAAAGAGCACAAGGGAAGATGGTTTTAACATTATTTTGCCCTTGGCGTTTTTTATTATTTCCCCCTTTGGGTTTTTGGTTCCCTTGGTTCTGGTTGCCCCCAATGGGTTGGTGTTGTGGGGGTTGATTCCCGCATTGACCTAGGTTATTGTTATTCCTATTCCATCCTTTATTCTTGGCATTGTTCAATGGATGAGTTGGGTTAGCTGTATTCAACTGTTCAAAATTTTGGTATTGTTAAGCAGCAGAGGGTTGAACAAAATTTACCCCTGCATGAGGATGTGGGGGAGCCATGGGTTGTGGAGGACTAGGAAACGGGAAGTATGGATTTTGTGGTGGTACCGATCCATAAGGTACATAGGAAGCCATAGGGATTTCACTAGTACTATAAGCTAATGTTGAGGGAGTACCACTGTTTGTGGGAATAGGTGGATGTATGGGAGGTGTCGGCGGTGGTCCACTGATGGGTGGAGGTATAGCAACAGGGTAAGGCTGTTGATAAGGAGGTGGGGGGTAATAAGGAGTGCCCCCATATGCCGACGGGTATTGAGGTGTTCTATTCATTGGTGGTGGTTGGGGTTGTTGTTATAACCCTAAAATGCACTACACAGGTTTACCTGGCATCAGGCCAACTCATGCCTCTTCCTAGCCAAAGCCATGCTGAATAAAACCTTGAAAAACCACTTAAAACAAGAAATCCGCGCCCTAACCTCTCACTCCGCGCGAGGGACCGCTTGCTGACCTTCTACTGCACGCGGGTATCCGCGGGCTAACCCACTACAGCCCGCGGGTACCTAACAAAGCAAAAAATCAGGAAAGTTTCCGCTGGGACACGAGGATTTTTGTCAGTTAACTGGAACTCTTCGCCATGCATGGCCAAGAGTTCGCCTAAAACCCTAGCTCCTTCTAGCCTATAAAAGGAGGGGTAGGGGTACTATTCAGGGAGGAAAAAATCATAGCAAAGAAACTCTGCCAAATTGCCAAGTCCATTATTGTCCCAACCCTTTAGCTTTGCCTCAAGCTTCAGGAGAAATTCACGCTGCAGCAGTTGGAGGACAAAATAAGAGGAGGAGCCCAAGATCAGGATCAAGGAACGGTGGCCAGTCTCAGAATTCATTGTAAGTGATTCATTTTGATACTAATGAAAAAGATGCTTTTCCCGTCCCAAGTACATGAATCTCATCTATGTTATTTGATTTATGTTTTATTTCTAACCCTCTAGTAGATCAGTAGCATGCATGTGTAGTCTTACCTTGATTGCAGGAAGCTTTGTGGA
>ML803666.1:0-14878 GCA_009831015.1 Picea engelmannii
TTAAGCGAAGCCTTGTAAAAATAATTGTTTTAAGATAATGGATCTAAACAAGATTAAATATAAACAAAATTATTTTAATACTCTAAATACCAAACTAATAAACAATGAATAAGATTGTAAATGATATAACGAAAATAGACAAAGTGTTTAATGTTTAAATGATTGCAATCACTATTCATTCATAAATCAATGAATTAAATAAATAATAAACTAACTAACCTCTCATTGATTAGCAATACTAAACTAGATTCATCTATCTGTATTTGTATGAGCTTCTCTTAACCTGTGTCAAGTGTAAACCTATGACAAAAGAAAGAATAATACTTCTTGAAGAAACTCAAAGAAGTCTTTTATATTCTGGAATGAGTTTATGATGACAAAAAGACAAATGATTATATATCATGTGACTTTAGAATGTCCAATAACTAAAAATGAAAGAAATTCCAATCCTCAGTAATAGTGTTACCAACTACCTAGCATCAGATGTAAACTCAAAATACTTGAATAGATGATCAGTCAAAGATATCAACTGAACCAAAAGATAATGAACCGCATAAAGAAAAAAAACATGATATAAAATATTATATGCAAAACAGACTAAAGCTAGCTCGATACAGATAAAATATCACATCTAGAAATTACATGAGAAAAAAAAATAAAAAACATTGCACAGTCTACACATGACGAAAGCCAAAGAGTAAATTGTTTTCCCATATAGTTTCAAAAAAATATGTCCAGCATATGGTCCAGGAGGAATTTTCTCTATCATTAGGCAAACATTGTTATTTAAACAAGTTTCTAATCTGTTCCTCCTATCATGCAAGATAGAGACAGATCTTTTAAAATAAGCTTTTACTAAAATAAAATAGCAAAAAATAATTTTGTTGAAGTCTTTCAATACAAAACAGTTATATTATTAAGCATTGTTTTTCAAAACAGAAAATTACTAGTCCACTAAACTCTCAACCCATGACTCATTCCCTTAATCATAGCGCATCAATCTGATGTTCACCTGAGACAATGAAAACTAAATCAAAATTAGACAATAATCAAAACAAATAATTCAAAAGACAAGCTACAGAATCTTGGATTTTGTAGCTAGTCTAAAATAAAAACAAAATCAAAACGAATTTACTTATTATCCAAACATAATCAAATGGTGAAATACAAAGGAACTATTTACCAATTCGGAAATTCGAAAGAGAGACATAAGACAAATCTGAGTTTATAATAGTATTGAAATTGGTTGAATTTTTAATAACCACATTCCCATATCTCTTTATATGTTTTTTTACTCTGTGTGAAGTCGATCGAACGCAAGCTCTGAGCTCATCATTTTCCCTCTCAAGAACTGAGTTCCAAGTGATCACTTGATTCAACCATGCATGTAGGTAAGGAATATCCCGATAATACCTTTCGATCTAGTCAAAACAATTCTCGCAATGCACCGGTTCCATGCTTGGTAAAGGATGACTTTGCTTTGTAGTGGGTAACTTACCCTGTTCCATGATTATTTTGAGATCATGTTGAATGCCTGAAAAACCTTGTTATTTCTTTAAGAAAGGAGGCAAATTCGATACAAAATCAAATTTTGGTGCATCGGCATTCGTATCATCCTCAGAAATATGGTCATCGGCATCAATAAAAGGGATAGGTTTTTCATGATCATGATATTGATTCCTTAGCATTCTGGATATGAGTTGACTAGGTCTCTTGTTCTTAAAATCAAGGTCTGTAATTCTCTGTGTTTTTCTCCTACCCTGTTTCTTGATTTTAACTTCATTTAAATCAACCATTACTGGCTCAAGACTAGGAACAAGAAGGACCTTATCCTTCAGATCATCCAATACATCTTCTAAGGATTTCTTGGGAAGAAAATTGTGCCTCAATTGTTTTCCTTTGGATGACTTATGGAAAACAACAGGGGTTTTAGTTATAGATACAGGGCTTCCTTGCAATTCGACATGTAGGTTTTCCAGAGAAGGGGTTGATAGGAAAGGGTTGGAGGGATCATCAAAACGCATAGATGAGTCTATCACAGTTTCAAGTGGAGCGAACCCATTCCTATCCACGAAATCTTTCCAATTATCCCCAACTTTAGACAATTGTGAAATGACCAAAATTTGAATCAGACCGTGATGGAATAAACTAGACTGTGCATTTAGGTTTTGTATTTGGTAAAATTTGGCCATTTTTTGCAGGCTCTTAAGTAGGTAGAATGGCATATTTAAACCAAAACCTAAAACACCATCAACAAACGGACATGATACATGAAAACTAGTATGTATCTACCCTCACAGGTGACAAACTGCTTAAGTATCAACAGTAAACCATGCCATCATGGTTTGAATAAAACAATTGGTGTACCTTTTGCATTGTAACGCGATCTCTTGGAATCCATTAGTAGGTGCCAAGGGATGCCTTCGAACTTGAGGTTTTTAAACCGGCAAGATCCTTCTTGGGGAAATCCAGTGGCCTCTACAATTGAACCCTCAGTCACTTCCAACTGTAAATATCCTACCTTAGCCCTAGCACCATCGAAAGTTTGGGCAAAGCTTGAGAAACCTTGAGGTTAAAACCCTAGAATAGTTTTATGAACCCATCCCAACCATAAGCCAAGAGATCGTCCACAATGTCCTTGTGTGAGAGAAGAGCTTGTGAGCCATTCAACTCCGTCCTCACCACAGACGCCATCGATTTGGTCACACAAAACCAGGAGGAGTAGCAAAGGGTGGAACGTGTTCGAAACCACACGAAATAAAGGGTAAGCTCTACATTTTCGGAAGAGACCCGATACCTAAGGCTTCGGGAGAAAGCTACCATAGCCACCATTCAATTTGTTCATTGGATGTTGAACCAGAGGACACACAAAAACGAAAACCACCTTGTCTAATGACCACCAAACCCAAAAACGAAGACTTACCAACTGAGGCAATGAATGTGAACTTAAGGCAGAAGGACGAAGGATTAATTGTTTCAGAGTGTGACTGACAATCATGTACAAGGACAATGAGACTATGATATGACTACAAGGGATATCATTCATATCTCAAATTACACCAAAGTTTTTGTTTTATGCGCGATCAAAAATGTGTTAACGTGATAATCAAGACATCAAAAGAATAAAATGCCTAAGGCATAACCCCAAGGTGAAATACTTGTGTGCTAATGGTAAGAAAGAAACCCATAACATGATAGGTTCATAATATTTTAAGGTTCTTAAAAGTATTAGATTCCCTTAGGTGTTCATCCAATTTTATAAAGGGAAACTCTATAAACTGTTTGATGTGTCCAAACCAGAGATTGTTCCAATTTCATGCTTACAGTCATGAAATTGAACAAGAAAAATGAGAGATTAAAAGAAATGAAATCACACACACATCTAATAAAATGAATGTTTTCAAAACTAAAAGATGATAGAAATATTTGCAAACATAAAGAGGAAGCTACAAAAAAATTTATCCCATTAATACGATATTTTAGAATGATAAAATCGACATGAATTGTTGGATTCCAACAATGGCGACACGTTGGGAGAAGCAGTTATCTTTGCATCATCAGAACATTATATCAGGGAACAGATAACTCAGATAGTTATTAGAAACAATTAAAATACAGATCCAGCATTTTGACATCAACTCAGAAAAATAACACAACGATATCATTGGATAAAGTTCTATCCAAAAATTGTAATCCGAAATTTCGTTTCGATCAAAGGGGTAATGATATTTATACAAGTAACTCCAATATCGTTGACAGGGCCATTGTTGCCACCAGACATTTATAGCCTCGGTAGGGATGTCATTTAACCCTCTCTGGTACTTCAATCCCATCCAAAAGTCATCCATCTATGATAAAAATATCTTGACACCTGATCAATTTAAAAAACATACCTGAGGATCTTCAAACCCGACATTGCTTTGCTGTCAGCAGGCCTATTCAATACCCCGACGAAGTTGTCTTGGTTTCATGTGTGCATTTACCCACTGCCAGCAGACTTGTTCAGTATCTTGGCGGGTTTACACACAATTCCCACACATTACATTGCTTTCAACTCTCTGAAATTGTTTATAAAATTTTCATAAACTTCGCGATAACAAGAGAGCAGGGTGATACTAAAGATTTCACAGCCAGGCAATGATAGGGTTGATATTTAGAATTGTTTTTTCATTCTTTGAGAACTGATAACTTTCATCATAATTTGGACATTTAGATTTCAGTCAAGAAGTCATCTCGAGAATGTGGAAGCGCTATGAGTTGATCCCATTAGTAATGGAACAGCGTAAGACGTTTTAAAGATAATTGTATTTCCCTAAGACTTCAACAAAAAACTGGGAACAATGATTTGAAAAAGACTTACCCTAACCAATATAAGTTTAGAACTTTATGTGCAGATGCATTGAACTGTTCTCAACTGCCTCTAGTGAACAATCCAATTCCCTTCTATAATGAATGGTGATTCATAAATAATCATTAAGGAAACACAAAAAATGAAACAAAATGAAAAAAATAAAACAAAAGAAAACGTAAGCTAAAATTATTTACAAGGAGGGAAATCTGATTTTCTGAGGTGAAGTATTTCTTGAGAGACTGGCCATTCACTAGAAAAGTGCCTGGTTGTCCCTCTAAGTTGTGCAAACGAAAATAACTAGGACCCAATTTTTCAGAAATGAGAAAAGGCCCCAGCCATAGGTTTTGAAACTTGGTATGTTCTCCTTTATTATCGTGTGCTTTGTCTCATTTGAGGACCAAATCCCCTACATTAAAATTTATTTTTGAGGAAGAACTTGTATCAAACTAGCTATTTGCAATTTGTTGATGTATATCTAATTTATGTTTTGCTTGTGTCCTTACTTCTTCCAATTTTAATAAAGCGTTTATCCAATTCTCTAAAGGAGGGCATTCCTCTTCTTGAACTTTTTGCGACAATTGCAAAGAAGGGAGCAAGACATGTGGAGGAAGGATGGATTCTCTTTCGTAAACGAGGAAGAAAGGATAATTATCGATGGAAGCTTTTGGAGTGACTATATCAGCCCAAAGTCCCTTGTACAATGCATTGTGCCAATTTTTGTGGTTTTTCGATACTGTTCTCTTTATTATCTTGATCAGATTTGTATTCATTGATTTAGCCAAACTGTTTCCTTCTAGGTAATAGCTAGTAGATTATTTTAGTTTAATCCCTTTTTCTAAATCAAATACATTCATATCCAGGGAAGAAAAATAAGAAGCATTGTCGAAAACTAGACACTTAGATATTTCGAAACGAGTAATAATATGAGAGTTTAAAAATGACATTACCTGACTCATGTTGACTATCTTTAATTGTAAAGCCCCGGAACACCTCATAAAATAATATGTTTCTGTAAGAATGTACGTGTGTTGTTGTGAGGAAGGTGGATTGGATGGTCCTATAATATATATGCCCCACTGCTGAAATAGTGTGTCTACCGTAACAGGATGCAAAGGGAAAGAAACCTTCATAACTTGCCCTGCATCCTTTTGACAGATTATAAATTTGTGGGCCAAAGTGTGAGCATATCTAAACAATGTAGGACAATAGTAGCCAGCCCTAAGTACCTTATGAGTAGTTGCATCTCCACCAAAGTGACCCCTGACATCGTCGGAATGAAGTTCAGCCAACACCCTTTCGAATTCCTCTTTTTCTAGGAAACGCAGAAGAACACTGTCAAAATTGTTTCGAAATAATATATCATTAATTAATTGGAAAGATGAAAATCTAAGCCTCATTGCTCTTTTGTTTTTCAGATCAAGGTTGCGAGGAGCATTTACATGTAGCAAATAAAATCTGATATTATCATACCATGAACTAGGCACATTTTGTGTACAACAGATTTGTGTTTCGTTATATTGATTTGCAGCTCATGTATTTATTTGATTTTCTGATTTTTCAACTGAATCAACTACAAATTTACAAAGGCCTTGACCTCTAACAATTTGTGCAAGAACTATTTCGAGATCATACTCCTGAAGGGATGTCATCCAATTTTTCCTTTTCTCCCCTAGATCTTTCTTAACTAACATATTTCTCACAGCAGGGTAAGGAAAAATAAATATTATCCTGGACTTCAAAAGGTAAGACCTGAAATGTTTAACTGCTTTGAAAACAGTGTATTCCTACTGATCTACCGTGAGGTAATTTAATTCTATTCCTTTAAAGGTAGAGCTCATAAATGAAATAGGTATCTCTTTGTTTTCATCATTTTTTTGTGTGAGCACAGCAGCATAAGATCTGTCGGATGCAAAAGTATACAATGTAAAATCCTAGGAGAAATCAAGACTCATCAAGGAGGGTTCTTCGGTTATAGATTTTCTAATGGAATTAAAATATCGATTCTCTTGTGATCCCCATTTGTACAGAACATCCTTTTTTATCAGATTTTGTAGAGTTCTAACCATCTCAAAAAAACTTGGAACAAATCGTCTGGCAAAGTTAATTTTACCCAAAAAGGATTGCATTTCCTTTTTGGAAGAAGGTGGGGGAAGGTTGGCAATGGCTTGGGTTCTTTCGGGATCAATTATCGTTCCATATTTAGAGACTATAAACCAAAGAAATTTACCTTGTTCTACTGCAAAGACTGATTTTTTAGGATTGGGTGAAATACCGAAATTGCGACATCGTTCTAACACATCCCTAAGATGAGACAGGTGATTTTTCTTTTTCTTGGAAAAGACAGTGACATCATCTAGGTATACCACAATTGATTGATTGATAAGGCCATGAAAAGAAATGTCCATTGCCCTCTGGAAGGTGGCATTGGCATTGATCAATCTGAAAGGAATTTGTTTGTAGGCGTTGGTGCCCCATGGGGTACGAAAAGTGGTTTTTAGCTGATCTGATGGAGACATAAGGACTTGGTTATACCTTGAGAAACCATCTAATAAAGATAACCTTTTGAAACCAGATACTTCTTGCAGAACTTGTTCCATTGGGGGAATGGGGTAATTGTCTTTATCAAAGGCTCGGTTTAAATTGTGAAAGTCAACACAAAGTTGAATTTCTCCATTTTTCTTCCTTACTAAGACTAAGTTGGATACCCATTGAGTATGTCGGACTGGAAAAATGATCTTGGCGGTGAGTAATTTATTTAGTTTCTTCTTTACGGTGGGTTCTAATTTAGGATGCATTTTTCTCAATTTTTGTTGAAAAGGTTGGGTTTGGAGCTTCATGGGAATTACATGTTGTATTATGTTCAGATCAAAAGTTTTTACATCATCATACGTCCAAGAAAATACATCCTTGAATTCTTTGAACAATTTTATGAATGCATATTTTTCTTATTCAAAACACCCTTTTCCTGGAATGATATTTTGAGGATTATCTTGCGTTCCTAAATTTACAGTTTCGTACAGTAATGAGGAACTATTTGTTTTGCAATTGAATACCCCTCTAAACTTTTCATGTAAATCATAAAAAAATTCTAATCTAACAACAAATTTGGGGATAGAGTTTACCAGCTCGGATGATACTTCCGCAAAATGAGGGTCGGATATTACCGTGAAATCTTGGAGGTTTTCATTGTGGGTGATTTCATCGATTACTGCATCTTGGAAGGTGTCTTCCATATGCAAAAAATTGATCATCTCTTGATCGTCATCAAACACTCGCCAATGTGTGATGTTGTCGGGGATCGATGGCCTAAATAACAATTCAACAAAGAATGTGTTAGGAGAAAGACCTTCAGCAGGCAATAATTTAGAGGCAACATTAGCTAATAAATCAACTTCTAAATTACTCGACCTAGGAGTGGAATTGATATTAAAAGAGAAAAAATTATGTATAAAACTCCATACCTTGGTTTGGTATTTTTTCAAATGTGGTGACAAACAATGTATCATGTTTCTTACCTGTTCGACTATGATTTGAGTCACCGAATACTACCAAGTTTTGCACGTCGAGGTCCAATGCCTTCTTAAGTCCTTGCAGAAGTGCTTCATATTCTGTTGTATTGTTAGTACATTCAAATTCCAATCGATAAGAAATAAAAAATTTATTACCTTTGGGATCAATTAGTACACACCCATCACCTGCCCCTTCCCGGGATTTAGATCCATCAAAGTAGAAGAACTAAATTTCTTCATCATCATCCATGTTCGGTGTACTTTCCAGAGTTGTCGTTTGAGTATAGGATGATATTTCGGATTGTTGTTCTGGGTTGGTGATGGAGGAAATTTCAGTCGTGAAATTTCCAAAAAAGGTATCCATTCTCGTTGTCTCAATTGTATTTACAACAGTAGTGAAAGGCTCATTGGGATCATTTAAATCTGTAACAGTGTACTTGAGGTAACGTTCTATATGTATTATAATCTTGTTAGGCTATCCATTTTCTGGCAACAACATATGAGACCAATCCGTAGAAAAATAGCCATGTAACTTCTCTGACCAATCTCTACTCAAAAATAAACCATAAACTTTTGGAATGTCAACAACAATAATATCAATTACTTGGTGGACCTTTGGGTTGGATGACAACCTTATCAACACATTTTTAAGTTCACCAATGACCTTGACATTAGTTTGATCTAACAGAATGATCTTTAAATCAGAAGGTCTTACTTCAGCGTTAATTTTCTGATACACAAATAGAGTCATTACATTTGACGAGGCACCAGAATCAACCATACAGTTATGTACATTTCTATTGAAAATTTTGAAAGTTAACAAAAAAGGAGGCACATTTTTTCGTGAGGAGACAACAGAATTCTGTTGATTTTATATGGTTGTACTTGAAATAGTTTTATCTAAGTTTCCTACAGTTTTCTCTGATATGTCCCTTTTATCCTGATTTTCAGATGATTTTTTACCGAGGACATCTTTAGTTTTATTTGGGTCACTTTTCGTTGATTTCTTGCTAATAAAGTCATTCTTTTTATTATTTTCAGCAATACTTTGGAGCATTTTTTGTAGAATAAGAGGAAAATTAAGTAATTCAAAAATTGATATATTTTCCCTTAGTTTTTTAAGATCTTCAACCAAATCATATTCTAAAACTCGGGCAACAAAGTTTTTTCTAGTTTCAATTTGCTTTGGTTGTTTTGAAACCACATTCCTACTTGTTTCGGGTGAAAGTTTGTTTTGTGCTTTACTTCGAGTGTTATAAGGATGGACAGTTTCAAAATTTTCTTGAAAGATGTTGTACGAAAAATGCCCAAAAATGGGAGGAGAGGAGTCCTCCTCATCAGGTGTTTCCTCTTCACCCATGTCATCTTGATTTTCAAGAGGTGCAAAAACAGTGTTATCATGTGCTTCCAGTATCGTTTGTAAAGCATATTGTAGTCCTTCAAAGTTTAGACCGTTTGTGGTCGGATTTGGCCAGTTTGGAGGAAAAGGTTTTTTGAAAGGTGATATAAAGACTCCTTTACTTGTAGATGCCTCCTCGGTGGATATTTTTAAGTCTATGACCTGATTGGATAATTTCTGGAAAGCTTGCTGCAAACTTTCAAAGTCTAATGTTTCTTGTTGATTTTTATTTTGAGGAGGTCTAGTGAGAATTTCTATTTTCTTTTTAGAAGATAAAGTTCTTTTAGCCTCACTATTTAAACTATCTTTTAAGCTTAGAATGTCCTTCTCAATAAGGACTTCCTCCTCAAAGGCTTCTAATAATGTGTTCTTTTTGGATCTTTTAACCCATATGGCTATATTGTTATGTAGGGCCTTAGTATAGTATGCAACAGTCAGGTTTTTTGTAGGCTTAGGAATATTTGGTTGAAATCCTTAACTTTTTCTTTAGGGTTCATTTTCATACTAGAGAATTCCATTACCGGGACTTATGGAGATTTATCATCTCCGAATTTTTCTAGAAAACAGGTTTCAAACTTGTCCCAAGACACGATGGTTTGAGGTTGTTGCACAAAATACCAGGTTGGGGCATTCCCCCCAAAAGTGTAGGGGAATAACCTGCACACGACATCCTCGTTCTCGACACACAGGAGCCTAAAAGCTAACATAAATTTATTGATGTGATCCTCAGTTGATTGCTTTGAATCTGGATCAGATTTAGATAGCCACTTCTCTAGTTTTTTGGGAAATGGGTGTTGGGGTCCAGGTACTGCCATGACATCTTGATCAAGCCAAGGTTTGGAGAGATTATTTTGGTTTTCCATGGGAGTTGGTGGAGATGACAGTTGAGATCGTTTAGACGAAGAACTGCCTTTTTCTGAGGATTCTTCTCTTGAAAAGGGAGGAGAAGAACCGGGTGGGGATGGTGGGATACCAGATCCCCCGGCACCAAGGATTAGTGCCTCTGAAGGATCGGTGATATTACCTCCTAATGAGTTTTCAGGAAGACCAGTGTCAAGAGGTTTTTCTTGCAGAATGGTGAAATCAAGGGGTTTATTAAGCTGTCTACCAGGCTGTCTGATTCAAGACAAAGCAATTTGAGTTCTTATAATCGATTGGCGAACAATTTCTTGGACGCCAATCCCTTGAGGAACTGGTGTCACCGGTTCGACGGGAATATCAGGAGTAGTGTTTGAAGTAGTAGTTGGATCAAGTGTAACATTAGTGTCTGAGCGGCTACGCGTCACAACAGGAGAACGATTGTTTGGAGTAGTCTTATGACCTCCACATGCCATCAATGACTTGCAGGCCCTCCTTCAAGCGCCATTTGTTGACAAGCGTTTATGACACACCGTCAACGAGAAGGGAAGATCCGGACTGGGGTTTTCTATTTAATCCAAGTCGTTTGGTATAATATACCCTGATGGGTTTTATGGCTCTGTTAGCCAACTAAGATACTAAAACAACTAAAATATGTGGACTAACTAAAGATACAACTCTAACAATCAACATTTTATTTACAAATTCTAAACTAATAGTGTTTATGTACAATAGTTATATACAATTTACAAGGTTTAAGCAAAGCCTTGTGAAAATAATTTTTTTAAGATAATGGATATAAACAAGATTGAATATAAACAAAATTATTTTAATACTCTAAATACCAAACTAATAAACAATGAATGAGTAAAATTGTAAATGATATAACGAAAATAGACAAATCATTTAACGTTTAAATGATTGCAATCACTATTCATTCATAAATCAACAAATTAAATAAATAATAAACTAACTAAACTCTCGTTGATCGGCAGTACTAAACTAGATTCATCTCTATGTATTTGTATAATCTCCTCTTAACTTGTTTCAAGTGTAAACCTATGAAAAAGGAAAGCATAATAATTCCTGAAGAAACTCAAAGAAGTATTTTATATTCCAGAACGAGTTTATGATTACAGAAAGACAAATGATTATATATCATGTGACTTTATAATGTCCAATAACTGAAAATGAAAGAAATTCCAATCCTCGGTAATGGTGTTACCAGCTACCTAACATCAGATGTAAACTCAAAATACTTGAATAAATGATCAGTCACAGATATCAACTAAACCAAAAGATAATGAACCCCATAAAGAAAAAAAACATGATATAAAATATTATATGTAGAACAAACCAAAGCTAGTTCGATACAGATAAAATTTCACATCTGGAAATTATATGAGAAAAAAAACAATGAAAAACATTGCACAGTCTACACAGGATGAAAGCCAAAGAGTAAATTTTTTTCCCATATAGTTTCAAAAAAATATGTCCATCATATGGTCCAGGAAGAATTCTCTCTATCACTAGGCAATCATTTCTATTTAAACAAGTTTCTATATGTTCCTCCTATCATGCAAGATAGAGGCAGGTCTTTTAAAATAAGTTTTTACTAAAATAAAATAACAAAAAAGAATTATGTTGAAGTCCTTCAATACAAAAAAGTTACATTATTAAGCATTGTTTTTCAAAACAAAAAATTACAAGTCCACTAAATGCTCAACCCATGACTCATTCCCTTAATCATAGCGCATTAATCTGTTGTTCAGCTGAGACAATGAAAACGAAATCAAAATTATACAATAATCAAAACAAATAATTCAAAAGACAAGCTACAGAATCTTGGATTCTGTAGCTAGTCTAAAATAAAAACAAAATCAAAACGAATTTACTTATTATCCAAACATAATCAAATCGTTAAATACAAAGGAATTATTTACCAATTAAGAAATTTGAAAGAAAGGCATCGGACAAATCTGATTTTATAATAGTATGCAAATTGGTTGAATTTTTAATAACCACATTCCCAAATCTCTTAATACGCTTTTTGAATCTGTGTGAAGTCGATCGAACTGAGCTCATCGTTGTTAGCCTATGGCTTACCTTTACCAATCATTAAGTCTAAATTGTCACCTATATTTTTATTATTCATTTAGGATATTAGTAATATATCTTCAAGTGATGACTAATGAGTTAGTTAAGATTGCCTAGCCTAGTCATCATGCATGATTTTAGCATCACCCATTGTACTATAAATATGTAACATTGGAGTGAATACATTTGTGTTGGCTAATATGCCTTTTCCGCCATGTTGTTATTCTTGTTTATGTTTTATCAATTGGTATCAGAGCTTCTTATGGTCTTAAGGGCATGATGTATTCATGGTAGGTTTTCCATGAGTGATTCAGAATCGAGTTGATGGATGATGGCTAATCTTGGCATATCAAAGCAATTTTAGCTGATCTGATCTACCTCCTCCACGTTACGGTAACAATTCGTATGGAACATAAATATCTGTTGGAAATCAATATCAATCACATTAGCAAACTGCATTTTAGATCAGTGATATTGATTCTAGATTAAGCTGAAACTGGAATATTTTCTGGATTAATTGATCCACTTCTTATCAAACTAGCCCAATTCAATATGTCAAACATAACGTCCATAGGTTGACATTTCAATATTATTTTCCAGCACTTTTCATTAAGTTTAACCTTCCATAATCGTTTGACCTATCCATGTCACTGCACTCTTTTGACTAATCAGAGTTTTGGTCTCATTCCCACAGTCGCCCTTTTCACCATATGAATTCACATACCACCATAGAATTCATGACAATCGGTTCGCTATTCTATGGACCTGCCTGAGTGTGTCCTCCATGAAAACCTCAACCTGCTTTATCCTTATTCCTTCATTTGCGTTATTTGTTGTGAAAGGTTTTAATGCATTGGACTTTTCTAACAAAGAAGGTAGTTCTTGTGGAGGTTTTCTAACAATCCAACAATTCCAGCGATTTGAGATCTGTGTTAGCGATCTGTCACCATGGATTCAGCGTCAACAATATAACATTCCCCACAGATTTGTGTAGCACAAGAAGAAAACAAATAAATATGTTCAATATTCTGTGATCCTCATCCTCGATGATTTTCTCCAGTGATCTTCTCTAACCTGCTCTAACTTGCACACAGAACATTCAACAATCATGAGAGATGAGGTGCAGCAAATGATATTGAGATGAGCATCTAGTAAAAGAGAGAAGCACCTAGAGTTGGAGTGATTTGATGTTAGAGTGACCACTCTTCTACATTCCCGCAATCTGGTATGGTCAAATGAATGTGGAACCAGGCGTAGGGAGCAGATACATCAAAACGAAATTGAAAAGCTGAAGGGTTCCATTGGAAATTGTGATGACATATTCCAAGCAATCGAAGGGAAACATTGGAAAAAGTGATCCGGAGGTTGAGGACGTGATCTGCTAAAATCTGAGTTTCATTCAAGCTAATTTCTCATCTTGCAAGCACGTTGGCATCTTGTACAGAGCGTTGGAGTCTTGATCTAGATAGATCTGCAGTCCATTTCGTGGGATTGTAGAAGCTACTGGTAGCTTTTTTTTTCAAATGACTTAGCTCGCCCTCCAGATAGTCTGATCTGCAAGCGGCGGAGCTTCCAACAGTCTTTCATGGTGATTAAGGATTGCTAGCCAGCAAAAATGGATCTAAAAGTAAATCCACCCAAATCATGATGAATTGATCTATTTGCCAAAAATCACTGTCAAAGAAATCGCATTGGAGGAGACCGATTCAGATGGACGATTGTTCCTAAATTCTCTATTGGTTGATTTAGTTTATTGCTTGTTTTTTCATATCCATGGTAGATCTGTAAAAATGGAAAGTTCGTTGAAAACAATGAAAGTGACGGAGAATCAGGGTTCGATTCCGGAGAGGGAGCCTGAAAAACGGCTACCACTTTGAAGGCCATGCAAGGCAGTTTTTTTATTTCGAACGACTGATTATTTTTAATGTCGAAGTCTGAGTCTCTTGTTGTAGAGAAGCTAAGGATCACCGCTAGCGAATTTTTCAGACCCGAGGTATGCGAATTGCATTCAGGTATATTTTCTTTTCCAGCGTAACATTCTTTGCATGTATATTTTCGTCTTCATTGTGATCATGATGAGATGCAGAGTTTCAGTACATTTTTTAGACTGGATGAGAATCATTCCTATTGTTTTGATGGAACAATAAAAGTGACCAAAAGAAAGAACAAGAGGAGATTTACCAGTGGGGAAGCGAAGACGAGATCTATCACATAATAAAGATATTGAAAGCGATAGGCATCAAAGACAACAAAATTCATGTTCTCATTCAAAGAAACTTGCAGTATAAACAAGGCCATTCCAAACCATCTTTAGTGTTGCATTTGAGACGGGAAACATCAAAAAGCAGAGGAAAATGGCATCTTTCTCGCATACAACATCCGCTGAAAAGCAAAGCTATGTGTAGACAGTTTGAAGAAAATAATTGCAACAGATGTGGTTACTCTAATTTCATGCATGTCAAGAAGATAAATAAGGATTTGCACAGAAATTTGTTCGACTACTTTTGGGGTTCAGAGGTGGCTGGAGCCGAAACAGAAGCGGAAGTCCGA
Source organism: Picea engelmannii (assembly GCA_009831015.1). NCBI lineage: Eukaryota > Viridiplantae > Streptophyta > Pinopsida > Pinales > Pinaceae > Picea > Picea engelmannii. The sequence goes on from ML803666.1 coordinate 14,765, forward strand.
GTCCTCTGAAAGAGAAGCGGATCTGTTGGCTTAATGATGCATTTGTATGCATGGCTTCGTGAACATCCATGCAAGGGTCTCTATCTACGTATTTAATGGCATTAAAAAGGTATT
>ML803666.1:33360-63638 GCA_009831015.1 Picea engelmannii
ACACACAAAAAAAAAAAAAAAAATTGTATAAATAAACATAAAGTAACTTTCATTTTTCATCATAACCCTCACTTGTGGAAGAGAGGACTGAAATTTGCGCCCTAATTGGGGATTATTGGCTGAACCACTCTTGGAGTCTTTCTACTTGCACATTGGATCATTTTTGGTGAAGTCTTTTGGCAATCTAGGGTTTTAGGGCTTGATTATTCTTGGTGAAGTAAGTAAATCTGCAAATTGTCATTTAATTTTGAATGGTTGTGGTATGTTTAATTATTCATGTTAAAGATTATGAAATTGCTTTCTTGACAAACCCTAGGAGTAAAGAACTTAAAGTGCTACTTCTTTACTCTATATTTGTTAGACTTTGCTAAAGTGGTTGACATTGACAAGTTTCTAAAGCCATAAATTGCTAGCACTTTAGAAGCCTTGATGAATTGTGTTGCATCTAAATTTAATTTTCAATAATCCTAAGGAGGAGGAGGCGTTAGGGCCTAGAAGTGCCTACACCCTAGTTGGCTCACCTCCCCAAAGCTTGGATCCTAGAAGACTTAAGGTGTTATTCTTCTTAGGTCCATTCTTTACTTAGATTAGTATAATCATTATTGTTGTTTGCTCCAAGTGAATGTTGCTAATGGTTTACTCCATAACCCCTTAAAAGGCACTAATCTTCACCTCTCTTGTTGAGGGATCAAACCAACACTCAAACCTTAATCTTTCTAGCTTTCACTAACTAAAACTAATACTAACCTAGCCTAGTAAACTGACTTCATTTCCGTTGTTATAACTCTTTTCTGCAACCATCTTAGAGCAAGCAAATTTCTTGCATACTTGAATGTTAATTCTAGCTAAGCACTTCAAATTTTGTTCATGACATAATATTATCATTCTAAGTGTTAAGTGTTACATTTTCATTGTCTTTAAAGGCATTTTATGAAGAGCATTTTGCAGTTGTTATATATTTAGTATTGTTGTTATAAACTCGTTAATTGTTGCACATACATATCATCTAGCGCATGTTTTTCACAAGTTAATTGTCTTATTGAAGCACTAATATCATCTTTGTATTTATCACTGCCACATTCATTCAACTGTTTCCGTATTAAGGGTAGGTACACCTTATTTCTGCATTTGTTTCATCTCTTAAAGACATAAACCTTGTGAAATATTTAACTTGAGTGATCAGTGAGAGGGGGGTAAATTATCTTTGCTTCATTTCACCAGCCCTTTAGGTCACTAGGGACGCCTCCCTTGGGGTATCTTCTTTCCTACTCCTAAAAGAAAGGGATTTCCTATTGAGGTGATAGTGATAGGTCATCCCATTGTTACGTCAATCTTGTCTCACATTCCTTAGGCTTTGGGAAGGTACATATTGTGCGATAAAAAGTACCATAAAGTCATATATAAACAATTATCTTAAATCCATCATGTTTTAAGAGGACAAAATTTATCTACATTACAAACTCTTCTACTAGTTTTTTTCATTCAAAAAGTTTTCACTTTGAAGGACTGGATCCCATCCCTCTGGATGTATGAGTGATCTGAGGTCAAGATAGATTTAAGATGGTTTTTTATATCAAATAAGTAGAAAGAACCTATCCATAAGAAAACAATGTCATTAATGTATAGTTTTATTGATAGACGACACTAAAATTTTATTATCCTTGGATGAACCAGAAAACTTAAAAGAATGTTTATATCACCACTGAGAGTTTCGACCTAAACCAAAATCCTTCCTTCTTTCCATTAGTGGACTCTGACATCCATAAGTACTCTTGAAGAAAACGAAAACGGGTCCTTTCATGAAAAACCATGAACAGAAAACTTAAAAGAAAAAAAATATGATGAACCAATAAACTTAAAAGAAAAAAAATTGTAAATCATAAAAATGATTGGGATTTAATGTGATATAAACATAAATATAATACTTTATAGAGGAATAGCATTCACTAAAAATTCAATCTATGATTTTCAACCCAATAACAATAAAGAAAATTATAAATGACAAAGATGATTTGTCATTATAACACAAATTAAAATTGAAAAAATATATATATATATAAAAATTAGAAAAAAGAGGAAACTTCTAAAAAAAATCTAAGAAGAATATGAAATAATATGACAGAATAAAAACTAAGAAAAAAAAATTAAAAAAACCAAAATCACAATTACCTAATCACATTAATTCAAAACAAAATTAATTTAAAATGGAAAAATAAAATAAAATAAAACAAATACAATTTTTCATCCACCAGATTTTAAGACATACAAACAACTTAAATACCCCATATAACGCAAATGTTACATACCCTTTTCCCTCGCATCTATTACTCTATGTCCATGGATCATGCAAAAATTCTCTTTCAATCGCATTTATTATGCTACCCAAATGTGCATGGAGCTCGCCCCACACCGAGAACCCTGAACCTCGTTTGGCGTGATGAGTTTTATGGACATGTATGTTAAAACCAAGATAGATCATGTGATTTCCATATTCACGTGATATACAAATAAATAATGGAAAGGACTCTATCGAAATATGTGAAATGAAATAACTTGTGAGACACCATTAAAATTGATCCATATGGCCTAGGGGAGGGCACAACAAGAGCCTCTTGTTTGTGATAAGGGGAGCTCAACTTCAAAGAAAATTGAATTCCTTCTAGTGGCAAAGGTATACTCAAATTGATTCTATAAGTGATTAATTCAATATCTATGAGACTGACAACTATACCCAATTGAGTAATAACAATTTTGTTGCATTCAATATAATAAATTAAAAGATTTTATTTTTTAAGGAAAAGACAATCTGGTGATATCTGTAATTGAGATTAATTCTCATTATTACTTTATTTACATGTTTTCTACACATAAGAGATTAATTTTCATTATTATTTTATCTACATTATTACTTTATTTATAGATTGTAGGTTGAAAATTAATGCAGAATTGTAAATGTTAGTGGCTGAAATTACATATTTTGGGTATCTTTGGGATTTTTGAAAGAATTGAATCAATTTATACATTCAAAAATGCAATTTAAACAATGTAAACTTGTGATGCGTTTTAGTCTCTTAAAACCAAGATAGATCGTGTCATTTCCATATTCACATGATATACAAATAAATAATGGAAAGGACTCTATTGAAATATGTGAAATGTGAAATGAAATTGTGTATGATCCATAGGGCCCAAGGGAGGGCACACCAAGAGCCCATCCACTGGGCTATGTTGACACCTCACTAAAAAATTCAAGCCAAACTTCATTTCAAGTAATTATGAGTCTTAATGTTTCTTCATAGACACAAAAGCATTGAGTTGTGAGGCAACACTTGTGATTAGGAATTCACTTTGTTGATCATTGGGTTGCTTTCTAGACTTACCTTTTATAACAATGGGTTATTTATGTAAGAGTTTGATATGTTCCATTGCTCCCAAAATTCAAGTCAAAATTATAAAATCTAACCCACGGGTATGAGTAGGAAACACAATAGTATATGCAAATTTTTTAATTGGAGAGTTGTTCAACCTAACCCAACAAAAATTTACAAGTTTCAAGAGCAAACAATTAAAAGGGAAATCTCGTATTTTTCAGAATAGGATATTCCCAACTCAACCCACAAGTATCATTAGCAAGAAAAAACACTCATTAAAATAATAACTTAAATTCATCAAGGAAATAGAAAACCACTGAAAAACACACAGCGAACAGAGATAATAGACTATGAAGAGAACCCTAATCCAAGCACCACAATGCACATCGATTACTAATAGAAAAAACGAGGTGGTGGTGGTTAGTATTTAACAAAAGTGATATAAAAATTGGCCCACATTAATCGTTTAATAGAAACCTTAGCATTTGTGTAGGCGAATTGTTGAGAACATGGCTCCTAGGTGAGTATTTGGTAGACAAAAGGCGTGATTGGGTTTATCAACATGATTAAAAGGGCAATGAGAATTTGTCACATGAATGCACACCCAGTGTTTAACCAATTAAAAGTGATCCATAGGGCCCATGGGAGTGCACACCAAGAGATTCTTGTTTGTGATCAATGGAGCTCAACTTCAAGAAAATTGAATGCCTTCTAGTGGAAAAGGTTTACTTGAATTGATTTTATAAATAGTTAACTCAATCTATCTAGCTATGAGACTCACAACTATACTTAACTCGGTAATAATTAGTGATAGTTTTGTTGCATTCAATGTAATAAATTAAAAGATTTTATCTTTTTAAAGAAACAACAACCTGGCCATGTCTACAAATGAGACTGTAGGTTGAAAATTAATTTATTAAGACATAGCCTAAGCTTTCTATGTCTTTATCTTTTTCAAGTACCTTTTTTCAAGGAGTTTTGTCTAAAATCCAATCAGAAATTAAGAAATATAGTTGAAAATGTATATTTCACTGAATGAGATTACATATACAGGATGCTATGAGGTTTTTGAGTACGTTGAATCAATTTATGCATTCAAAAACACAATTTAAACAATGTAATTGCGATTTCACCAACAATTTCATTATGGACATAGTCTAAACATTGTGTATTTTTACCCTTTTCTAGGCAGGTTTTTCCAACAAGTTTTGCCTAAAATATGGCGAGAAATTTCGACACGAAATATTAATTGATCCCCATGTTGGTAGGAAATGACATTGATTTGCAATCAAATCAAAATTGATGAATATCATAGAAAAAGGATTGTCCTTCACGTCATTCATGGCATAAAGTTGAGTCCCTGGGATAAGCTTAACCATATCAATATTGAAAAATTCAAATAGAGAACAATGATTTGTGCATAACAGAATATTGGAATACCAGCCAACTAAACCTCAAAAAAAAAATTGAGAAAGAAAAAATGTCTATCCCATTTTTAATGACTCACTGATAATTTGTGAACAACTCATTTAGAATCAGAGCCACTATTATTAGAACAGGTTAGATTTGTCTAAACAGTGGAAGGGGGTCACTCTTATTCTCCATCAAAAGTTAAATCAAGTATTTTGGATTTGTTTAAGGATATCAATAAAAATGGGCTTCCAATAATGTCCCAATAAAAATGAGGTTCTATGAAATATTAGAAACACTATAAAATTTCAATATCAAAATCACATTATTCCATTATCTATTTATACAAAATAATATGTGCCCAAAAAATAATGATGCTACATAACTACACTGTTTCATCGGAAAATCCTCTAAATTGTTGAATAATTTAGAACAAAAAAATTTAACAAATAGTACCAAAAAGAAACTACCTTGAATTGTTGAATAATTTAAATAATTTAGACCAAAAGATTTAATAAATAGTGCCAAAACAATACATTACTGGTTAGTGGACATTTTGACTATTAAATAGAGATAATATTCATAACTTTCAACAAAACTAAGGACAATATTTAATGTGTTTACTTAAAATTTGTAAACCATCAAATTAAGAAGGTAGAAGTAATTTCAAATTCCAATGGTGTATCCTAATGTTTATAACATTTATTACAGGTAAAGACAGCAGGGAAAATTATGCAGGTATTCTGGCAGCTAATTCTTGGGATAATCTATTCAGCAAAGAGTTTGTTGAGAAGTTGGGAGCGATTATTGTAAAACTCCACAGGAAAAGGGCCGAATACAAAAGCCACATGGAAAAACAATCTGTCCCATAGGCTATGTTTAGCCTCGTGGACGTTAAAAATACTTTATTTCTTTCTTCTTTCTTACTTTATTGCACTTGTTTTCCTTGAACCACTTAAAATTTCTTTACATACAATTATTATTAGGAAAAACATGTTCAACAGTAAAGCAAATGGATCAATGTGTGAAAAGTACCAAAATTTTGGGATTGTGGTAATAGTGGAAAAATATTTAATTATTAATTAATTAAATAAAAAATAAATATAAAAATTGTCAAGCAAAGTGTTTAAGTGTGTGTTTGTGTTTACTTAAAATTTATAAACCATCAAATTAAGAAGAGTAAATGTAATTTCAAATTCCAACTTACCACTATTTTTTTCCTTATAACCACTTTAAAAAATCTTTGCATACAATTATTATTAATAAGAGAAAAAGGTTCAACAATAAAACACCAAAATTTTGGTAGAGAAAGGTTAAAGCACCAAAATTTTGAATAACACCAAAATTTTAGGATTGTGATAATTATGGGAAAAATATTTAATTATTAATTAATTAAATAAAATAATGAAGGTGTTTTTCAAGAAAGTCAAAATTTATGGGATTGTGGTAATTACAGGAAAGTCAAGAAAGTTAAAGCTGGTGATTGTTTGTCCAAAACAAAATATTTTATTATCAATTAATTAAATAAAACGATGAAGACGTTTATCAAGGAAAGTCAAAAGTGGTGATAGTATGTGTAGGAAGTTATTGAAGTTTACAGGAGGGACAGGGTTGGTGCCAACACTATTGATATTAGGTGCAGGAAGTTATTGAATTATAGAACGGACAAGGCTGAAGGATCAAAGAGGGCTAGAGCCAGCACCACACATGTGCTTGCTCATAGTGCGAAGAGCATTGAATGTAATATATAGAGTTCAAATTGAAAGTGGAACTTTCATATGACCAAGCGTGAAAATTGAAAATCTCATCACAATCATCAAGATCCCCGATTAACGAATATGATCATATTATTTAACCTCAAAATATTATGGAAAACCATTATATGCCAAGTCGAATATCCATTGTTAAGATGGATTTTGTGTTTACTATGTTCAATTTTTTTTAACATTTAACTTCAGATATTACATGTCTATATTTGAACTTATGATTATGGACTAGAAAATGCACTATAATATGCATCAAATATGGCAACAGAGACCATATTTCCAAGTAATTCATCAATCAAACAACATTTACGTTTGGATGAGAATAAAATTGTATACCAGATTACTCAAGCTCACAAGAAGCGAAAGAAACAAAATAATTTGAAGCAATATTACTCTCTCAATCAAAAAGATCTTGATGGAAACCCTAGGGGACCAAACTGATCCTCCCTAACCAATGGTACACTAAATTTTATTTTTCCTCACTTTTGAATACCCGTAAACTTTTCCGTACTCATTTCAGTTTTTAACACTATCTAGGAACCTGCAGTGGGTAGGGCCCTATTTTCGGAGAATTTCAGTTATTCGCTTCATTATGATCTAAATAAATCTATGCGCAACCCTATTTGGGAAACAAGACATTATATCACATTTTTATTTATTTATTACAGGTACCCACATACACATAAATGTCTATGTCCGTCGGGAACCATCAAATCCATCCAGTAGGAGCAATAATTGCAAAAGTAATAGAGAGCTCCAAGAAAGCTAGCATGGATACTTCAATAAGCAGGTTAAACAACAACATATTCAGTGCCAACCTTCAAACATAATCATTTTCTCATAGGAGCTCTATATCTGGCAGGGGCAGGGGCAGATTCTCTATGTTTCCCACCCATTTTGAAAACAAGGCAAACGAAAGGATCGGGAAGCCTATATTTTCAACAGTAATGTCAACTAAAGAGGATTTTATTGAAGGTAATAGAACCCCTTAACTCTGAAGCCAAAAGCTATAGCATAGCATGAAATTAAATTACCAGGGATGATGTCCAAACCCACAATCGATTAATTAATCAATGTTTGAACATTCAATGGTTATATAACAACAAGCAATGTATTCAAAAATAAACAAGGGGAGTTGCAAAGCAGCAAGCCCCTTCCATAAGGAAGTGGTAATTTAAAGTGGTAGTTTGTAGCTTTCGACAAGGATAGTATATAACTAGTATGAATTCATATATTCTTGCATGATGACATAACAGTTTTTTGTATTGCTATCACGTTTGAATGTTTGGAACTATCTTTGCGAACTTTTTATTATCGTTGTCTACGTCTATAGAATAGAATATAAGCAGACCTTGTAGATCAATTGCCTACTCTTGGGTGGAACATATTCTAGTGTAAGTGCCTTTGTCTTCCGATCCTGCATTGGTTATATGATCATTAGGTGAATTTGATGTGATCTCAGTATGACGATTATGGTTTGTGAATATTAAGTGTGCATGTGACCAACTGATCTAGTCCTATGTTGGACATGGATGCCATGGAATATTCTTCATCAGAGCTCGTTTATGTTATTTTTTTTCATCTGAAGCATTCTAGTGTCTGTGCACAAGACGAATCCACTGAACATTAATGAAAGCAATAACAAAAAAATTATAAGTCGATGCATATTTGGTAATTCTATCTTCAAACTGCTCTTTTGATGAAGCTATTAAGGGTGTGGAGGATATCATTATGTAGCAAGGGATGGATCTATTGAATAAATAATATTCACAAATATAAGTATCAAAGAAATTGAATCTACCATACCAAACTTCTACATGATTTTTGTGTACATCTAGAAAAGTGAAAACAAGTCATCTTTCTCGTAAATTTGAATTGAGTCATCCTAACGTCATTGCTTGATAGAGTTCTTTGAGAAAGATGGTAATTCAAGAAACATATACATTTATTCCATAATCTAATGAGCACTAGGAAAACGTTTTTTATTTATTTTTATTTTAAAAAATATATGTTAAAATAAATGTGGTGTAGCCCTGTTCAAAACAACCCCAAGTAAATTTATTAACAATATCGATCAATTTGTCCTCATCAATATTTATGGACACAAAAATAACAACTTCTTTGTTATCGTTCTGAGATGATCTATGAGGGAAAAACAAAAGTCCTTTCATACTAGACATGGAATATTGTGTACACACATGTTTTTAGCAAAGACAGTGCGCATAGTGATTTAGTCTAATGCAATTTCATTAAGCTCGTTTACATTTGAGCCATATGAATGACAGATCTTAACTGACCCGTCAGATCGGAGAGTTGTGTGAGAAGAAAAGATGAATGGGACACACGGCATGAGTTCTCAAACAATTTTCCAATTCGCACCAAATATGATTTCAAAAGTACGTGGTCCGAGGAAGAGATGGACAAAGTATGTCCACTACCAGAAAGCACCACTACTTTGTTTGCAGGTGATGTATAAAACACGTACTTTGCATGCAGGGGATGTGTGATATGTTAAAGTGACAACCTTCCTGGTTAAGGAAACAGAGCCGTCATTTTTTTATAAAAATTGTATTATGCCAGGGTAGAAAAAGTGTTGTATCTGTATGTAAGCCCACTAGGGATAAAGCAAACTCCAAACTCCATTGCACTCACACAACTGCGATCCATGTAAGGCTACAGAGGGATGTTAGTCGTCTGGTTATTGCATATGATGACAATGCAACAATCGAGAACCCACAACTAACTCAGGTCTGGTCTGAATAAATGCGGATGAAGCAGGTGATAAATATTCACAATGGTTATTTATTTTCTCTTGTGAATGTAGGCTAAGTGTTTTCAAGAATTTTACAAGAAATTTTAGTTTACTAAGCAAGGTTCATATAGTTGATTTTCCGCACCATAATAAAGACCACATTCATTTCTCAATTACCATCCCATATGTTAAGGTTATTATGGATATTTGAAAGAAAAAAAAGTATGCAACATCAATCGATGGAGTATACCTAAAAACAATAGAAGTTGTTTCTCAACCGATGGAGTATGCCTAAAAACAATAGAAGTAGTGTTTGTTACCTTACCACAAAATATTTCTTTTTGGCTATCACATGCCCAAAGGTAACACAAACCTGCTAATGATCAGTATAGGAAGCCCACATGAGGCGGGCTCAAGCTCTCCCACAGAGCTTCATTCACCCAGGTCCTTAATAAATGTTTTGATGAAGCAAATTGCCTATGATCAGAGTGGCCTACAAAAAAGGTTATGACAGCTAAAAATATTAGACTTTTATATATATATGCAATATCTTTAAATATACAAATTTTGTAGAATTAATATTTTGGGTAAATAATATCTTTAAATATACAAATTTTGTAGAATTAATATTTTGGGTGAATAATAGATTTTTCATGATGGGATTTTAGTGTTGGTCTTTGTTCCCAAATCCATAAACATATTCATGATTAATAGACTTAAGAAGTCAAACCATGATTTCAAAATATCAAAACAATAATCCAGATTAATAGGTTCTTCAAAAATACCTTAATAAGACTCTACTGGTAGATAATTTCCATGCCCGACACTATTAAGTAAACAATTAAAAAAACAACAACAAAAAACATTGCATCATGTTATTCTCTTTAAGGATAAATGAAAAGTTTGGAATGTTGTCCCTTACTAAGTGATGCATGTGACTACATGTAGATAAAACTTGTTCAAAAAAAAAAAAGTTAGTCATGGTGTATGGTCCGATATTACTCGTTATTTCTAGATGGATTATGGGGTTAGCTCCCAGCCTCAACATCACGAAAAGACAAAACTATTCAAAATCGATGTACTTTGAAGTTTATGAACTGTAGTGTGAATGATTCTATTGCAATTTTTGCAGGTTATGAGGACTTCGTGTGTACTTCGCTACCATGAACAACAAAAACAACAAATTCATCCTCGTTGCTATGAACAACAAAAACAACAAATTATTTTGTTGCCAGCAACAACAAATTCAACAAGGTAGCAATTTTACAAATCCTTCTTCAAAGTAACAATTTTACAAATCCATCTTCAGTTATGGAAAATTGACTTCATATTATTTATAAAAAAAAAAGGATAAAAAAAGGTACAACAGACTAACCAGTATCCAAAGGATAAAGAAAGGTACAAAAGGTTGACCAATATCTCATTCGATTCAATCATTGGTGGATGTAGGCAGAATCTCTCTCTCCTTGGATTCATCTATTAAGCGGTAGAAGGGGAATATAGTAGTGGTACAGCAAGTCGAATTGCATGTTATTGTTAAAGAACAATTTTAACAGTAAAGGCTCACAACTTTGTTACGGGATATTGAACATGTTTGAGAAGGACACTGAACATGTAGCAGTCGAAGACACTGCTGCCAACTGTCACTATGAGACACCAACACCGCTCAAGCCACCGCTCAACATTGCAAAGAGGGTTATGGACTTTATGTGTCCAAAAACATTAAACGTTTAATGTTTTGAATTAATGCTAAGTTGAAACTTAGCATTAATCCACCTTGCTTTTTGCATATCTAGCTTATTAGTTTCATGCCCTCATTTCCTAAGTTTAAAATCATATTGCCTTGATATGAGGCCAAATAAGAGGTCGAAAATAAAACCTTGGATAAATGAATGAAATGCAACTTTAAAAATGTATGAGTTAATCAAAATTTCATCTTAAAATGGAGAAAGGTCATCGGTTTGTGTGCATAATTAATAGAAAGACCAAAAATCGTTTGTTATAGTCCCTCCATCCTGAAGGGAAGGGACTAATAAAAGGAATCATAAATAATAGAATCGGAGGTATCCAAGATTATGGGAATCGTAAATGATTGTGCAACAATCCAAAATTAATCTCAGAAATCGAAAGGATTGTATAACAACAAGCAATTTATTAAAAAAATAAATAAATGGAATCATAAAAAATAGAAGGTATCCAAGATTATGGGAATCGTAAACAGCACAAGTTATTGCACTAATACAAAATTAATCTCAGAAATCAGAAGGAATTATGAATTATGCAGATTTTTTAAAAAATCTAAACTCAATTATGAATCATGCAGATTTGGAAAAGGAATTCAACAAAAGAAGCAACAGAAACATAGACTATTCAAAAAAGAAAAGAATGTATGTATCTTAGTTCCAAAGAATCCTCTCCATGCCATCTGATCTATGTACCTCACCATCACCCATAAAGGAGGTTGACGCCGATGGAGATCACATCATGTTGGAAGCCATGCCTTTTCCTTCGCCAACACGATCACAACCATGGAGTATGGAGTACATGAAATGGGATTCAAATTCTAGAACCATGGAGTATGGAGCACAAGAATGGGTTTCAAATTCAAGAAGAGGAGAGGAAGCATGAAGCCCAAGAATGAGATTCAAATTCAAAAAATACAAGAGAGAAGGATGTGCTTTCTTGACCACCCTGCCTCAATGGTAAAATTTGCATTCGAAAAGTTTGTTACAATCAAATTTGAAATTCCATAAATTCGCATTCCAAATGTCGCATTAAATTGAAGGAATGCATCAATCCATGTGGGTGGGCCAAGGTGTGAGACCACTCTCAAATTAAGAGGATTGTAATGTTGCGCCCGATCTTCTCATCTAATCTTGTGTGGAAATCATGTTTTCCAAAATAAAAAGAGAACACATTGAATTCCTACATGATCCAAATAAAATAGTGAATATTTTGTATTCGATCCATTATCCACTGATATGAGGATAATGGCTTGAGATCATGTCAGGTTGGAAGTTGTGCCTTTTCCTTCACCAGCACGATCACAACCATGGAGCACATGAAATGGGATTCAAATTCAAGAACTATGGAGTATGGAGCACAGGAATGGGATTCAAATTCAAGAATAAGAGAGGAAGCATGAAGCCCAGGAATGAGATTCAAATTCAAAAAATACAAGAGAGGAGAATGTGCTTTCTTGACCACCCTGCCTCAACGATAAAATTCACATTCGAAAAGTTTGTTACGATCAAATTTGAAATTCCATAAATTTGCATTCCAAATGTCGCATTAAATTGAAGGATTGCATCAATCCATGTGGGTGGGACAAGGTGTGAAACCACTCTCAAATTAAGAGGATTGTAATGTTGCATCCAATCTTGTGTGGAAATCATGTGTTCCAAATTAAAAAGAGAATGTGCTGAAATCCTACATGATCCAAATTAAATATCCAATATTTTGTCTTCAATCCATTATCCATTGATACGAGGATAATGCATGGTAGGATAGTCCTAACATACTAAAAAACTAGAATGGCCTTAGAGGGTGACGACCTCACTGGTTTAGATAGAGGGTGACATACCTCATTGGTTTAGAGAGTAATGGACGTTATTGTTTCGATTATTATTGAAATGGAGAAAAAGTTTTAAAATAACGATGAAAAATAAGTTATGAAGTTATAATATGAATGGAAAAAAATATAAATTAAATTGTAACTAGATACTCCAATTAAGTTATAGTATCTAGGATTTATGTATAGTGTTAATTTGGTACTGATTATATGTGTTTTCTTTCATTCTACTATTTTGTAAACAACGTAAAGATAATTAAATTACTTTCAATATTATTTTTCTTTCTACATTTTCCTTAATTATGAATGTGACTATGGAAATTTTCTATTATTTATACAAATTTAGAAATAGTCTTTGGTAAAAAACATTTTATACTTTGAAATTGTTATTTCAATATACAATCATGCTTTATGTATGTTATGCTCACTCTAAGAAGGTCATCACCAATTTTATTTTATAAATTAGACCATTGACTTCAAATTTACTTATGATATTATTTTGCTTGGGGCCATCAAGACAAGAGTGCAAGTGCCAAAATCGTCCCATGCATACAACCTATACTTAGAATACATTTTAGGTCATCGATCCCATTTGAGGGAAGCATATTAATTTATAGGTGCTCTATTATTGAAATAGATGATAAAATTCCCCATCAAATGGATGGAAACCATACTTTCTCAAAGATTGAAAGATGTTTATTCTCTAATTGGTCTACCATATAATTTTGAATGGGTTTGGATGGATATCACAATTCTCTCCCACATTTAAAGAATGAGAGAGAATGAAGCTATAAAGCCAATGCCAATACATATTTTGTTGAGTTATGCTTAGCGGGAATGTCAAGGAGGCCAAGGAATTTGAATAGCACAAGCTAATTCATTGTGAACTTACATTGAGAAATAACTTCAAACATCAATTTAATCATTATCTGAGACAAGTTTTGATCATGACGATACACCTATATGTTATTCTCCCCCAAAAATACTTGGAATTTAAGATCTAATTGCACCAACCTAGGCCCACACTCAATCAAGTAGGGCCCATGAATGGTTTATATTCATATAATTGAATCACCTCATAGGAATATACTTGAAGGTTTCTAATCAACTTCTATATGATATGTTTGTCCACTCTATGACAATAGGAAAATGATAGGAAAAAACACCTCTTGGGGTAACTTTGTCTTGTCATGTGGATGATCAACATGGATGTAACATGCTTCTACTAGTCATCGGGCATGTTGATGCCACTATTTATTATTGATGAAGATTTGACTTGGTCAACTTTAATCACTACCCTAGTTAACTTTGATCCTTTACCTTTTAGGAGTCAACATTTGCCAACTCATATTTAATGAAGTAGAATTTAAGTTTCTAGTTTGGAGGATATGGTGAAGATTGATCATTCATCCAACATATTTAAATATGTAATGGCCTCAATCATTTGAGGTTGATCAATTGTGATAGTTATTTAGTGAGTGTAACTATCTTGTGTGCCAAGGGTTATAAATGTTGTGTGAGTTGGAAAGTTGTGAACTTGTTGTGTGGCTACTAAAGCTATACAATTGAGATCTTGATAAAGAGAAGTAAATATAGAGTTCTCACTCAATTGAAAATTACATTGACAATTTTAGTATAAAGAGATACACAAATTGTAATGCACTCATTTTCATCTATGCACTTTTGACATTATTTACATAATTGTATAGTAACATTTGTATTACACAAAATATAAAAATCATATGATACCTAAATCTAAATCATTGCATAACCATAAAATAATTTTGTACATTCAACAATATGGATTTACATATGAGAAATATGAGAGTTCACTTCATCTCAATTACATATCATATCATTTAAGCAAATAAAAAAACAAATAATATAGCAAATAAGAACTATAGCATGTAAGAAACATTACAAGATCGTATAGAAGCTAACACTAATCTACTTACTGGAATCCACACAAAAATCACCTTGAAGGATTTTCATTCTATCCATAGACTCATATTGCAGAGCCACCCCCAAGTTCATGGCTTACATGTGAGGAGGGCATGACTCTCTCTTTCCCAATCCTTGATAATTGATGGGTGGATAACGACTAATTCATACATAAATCCTTCATTTCCATAGTACCGACTCTCATGAATTCATCTCTTCTAGTTTCCATTGCATCTCCCCACATAGAGCATGGGACAAATTGTTTTCGCTCTCTGCTAGTCTCTACTACACAAAGATCTTAGGAAACACCAAGGTGGTCCTCCCTACTAGCTATTATTGCAACTTCTTCCAAGGATCATGGAACAACATAGTTTCCTAATTACTAGCCACTTCTACATAGAGATCATGGCAACATTGGAGTCCTCCCTACAAGCCACTATTACAACACATGCACGAATCATGGGACAAGTTACTTTTCCTCTCTTCTATCTTATGCTA
Organism: Picea engelmannii; assembly: GCA_009831015.1. NCBI lineage: Eukaryota > Viridiplantae > Streptophyta > Pinopsida > Pinales > Pinaceae > Picea > Picea engelmannii. Next base: position 48,670 of record ML803666.1, read on the forward strand.
CACATAAAACACTATATTTCTCATGCTAGTTGCGACATAAACTTCCCACATAGATCACGAGACTAATGTAGGATACCAATGATAGGAACCCCCAGTGTGTATTCCTCTGTACAACCAACCTTCCTCTCCATGTAAGAGCACTCAACAATCATGTGATGGAATATCCCCCCAAAGAGAAAGAATGAGCATAATGGTGGAGAATAGAGAATGAAATTCCTTTTTTTTTCATTTTAAAAGAATGAGCATAATGATGGAGAATAGAGAATGAAATTGGTTTTTTTTTCATTTTAAAGGGCTATATATATAGGAAATATCAACTTAACTTTGCACTATGTTTTTTTACTTGTCACCATGAGCACCCCCCATGACCATATTGTTATCAATCTTGGTTATTGTGTACTTCACTTCTTTTTTTTAATTAATAAGAACATGAGAAAATTAAGTTGTTCTTAACAAGAAAAACATAATCAATTGGCCTTGACTAATGAGCCTCCATTATTCCAAACATGAAACATGAAGTATGTAACACATGGCAATCTATTTATCAAGGGGCCAAAACTCAAGGTGTTACAAAAAGACCTAAGTTTGCCATACTTGGGTCTATAGAGTAATCCCCAAGTCACATTCAATAATAAAAAATATTTTATATTTACAAAATGGCATGCAAAATTGCATCTTCCAAGCATCCATGGATACAATAAGCATGATACATGCAGTGCCTTGTTCCCTAACTTTGACTACATGTGTTAGATTTGGAGATTAACCCTAGGTAGCTAGGGTAACCCACTTGCTATTTTGGTTATAGCTAAGATGTCATGTAGATATGATTGTATATACAGACATATGATCATGCAGTGCCATAGCGCCATGGTTGATGTTTAAGTCTTGATTGAGATTGTTGGTATACTACATTCACAAGTTGTATGTTGATTAAAAATGTTGTGATGTTATGATGTGTTATGGGACTTAAATCATGTGTTGTATATTTGTATATGCATCTACATGGTATCATTATAATCATGATATTTTGCTCATGATGATATTTTGTTAATAAATGTGTCGAGGTGTGTTAGTGTAAGAAAGAACATGAAGAACTTTGGTATGGGAGTTGTCAATGATGTGAGACCTAGAAAGGAGGCCTAAGGCTAGATTATCATTCGCTAAAAATGATTGGTTAATTGCAATTGCATGGTGTATGGCATGCAATGTTATGAGCCTATGTTGCATTATATGCTTGATCCAAATGACATGATTATGATATGCAATGATATAATGCTATGATAACTATGAATGATACAATTAATCAATCACCTGGTATGATGATACATGTGTGCATATAGATGGACTAAAAGATGAGAGCCAAAGTGTGTGGGCCTTCAGAAGGCTAACCATTATATACACTCAAAGATGAGAGCTAAAGTGCGTGGGCCTTCAAAAGGGTAACCATTGTTATTGGTCAACTTGTTTACGATTACTATTGATATATTGAGTAGTGCTACTTGATGTGTGTTTGTGCCAAGAGCAAGATACTTGGTCGAGCCTTGCCATCTTTAATATATTATGGGTGTAGGATGCACCAAGTTGTTGTGGAATATGTTTTGTTGGGAGGGGTGAGGAAATTTACCTACCTAGTTCAGAGGATAGACTTGGAGTATCATATAGGATATGCATGATCTAGGGAATTGGATAGAGGATAAATTCATATTTAGCTTATTACTTTCCCAACAAGATAAATATAAAACTGACAACAATCAAGGAAATTGAGAACAGTAATCTCAACGAAAGTTATTATAAAATGAGTTTCGATAACTATGGAATAATGGAGGGTTTTATTGAAGGTAATAGAACCAATGACTATAGCATAGCATGAAATTAAATTACCAGGGATCATGGGACAAACCCACAATCGATAAAATGAAATAATGGTCAAACATTCAATCATTATATAACAAGAAGCAACTTATTCAAAAAACAATAAAAGGAAACATAAATAACAGAAACAAAGGTATTCAAAATGATGGGAATCGTAAACGACACAAGTCATATTGCAGTGGTATAAAATTAATCTCAGAAGTTGAAGCAGAGTTAATAAAAGTATAAATTGAATAGGAAACAAACATCTAAAGTTGATTATGAATTATGTAGATTTTAAAATAAATCTTGGAAAAGGAATTAAAGAAAAGAAACAGAGACAGACTATTCAAAAGAAGAAAAGAATGTACTTATCTAACTAAATATGTATTGATGGTTCAAAGAATCCTCTCTTTTTTTCACCATGCCATCTGATCTTTGTTGCCCTCTGATCTATGTTAGCTAAAACCAAAAAACACAATATGAAAGAAATATTAAATCACAGAAAAGATAGGAAGAGATGGGCCTCCTCGATACATCACCATCACCCATAAAGGAGGTCGACATTGATGGAGATCACGTTGGAAGCCATGCCTCTGCCTTCGCCAATGTGACCACAACCATGGAGCATGCAGTGCAGGAATGGGATTCAAATTCAAGAAGAGGAGAGGAAGCATGGAGCACGAGAATGGGATTCAAATTCAAGAAGAGGAGAGGAAACATGGAGCGCAGGAATGGGATTCAAATTCAAGAAGTAATGAGCAGGAGAATGTGTTATTTGACTGCTAAAGTCTATGGAGGTATACATACCCTACCCCCCTCTGGATTTGAACTTGTGACCTTTTAGAAAGAAACACATGTTCTTAACCATTAAGCCCAATTGATATATGTTTTGAACAATTTTTAAAATAAAAAATTAATTTTTTTATCAATACGATACAATAAATTTTAAATTTTAAAATTAATTAAAAAACTACTTTTAATAACAATTTTTTTCATTTTTATAAAATACCTAATTAATTTAATATAAATAAAAATTACATACAAATTGAAAGTTTACAATCAAATTTTATAATTCAATTTTTGAATTCATCTAACATCATCTCACTTTATAATTATCTCATCAAATAACTTTGAAAAGAGAAAAGTTTAAAAATTAATTGAAGTGATCCTTTTAATATATTATAGATTTTAATAGTGTTTATGTTTTTTCTTGTTATTTTACATTTAAAAACTTCAAAATGTCTACACACTTCATTTCCATAAAGTCTTACATCAATCTATTTTTTTGTTATTAATATATTTTTAAATGTGAGTCTCTYTACATGATRGATACAAAATTAAGATGGATTTAAGTTGGTTATATATATATATATATATATATATATATATATATATATATATATATACCATGTGTCAAATCCATGTTGAATACGGAAAGAATTACACATCTCCCTCATATTGAGCAACACAATATTGAAAATGTTTTAACCCTAAGACAAGTATAGATCCATAATAACATCACCAAGTGCAAGTCACTCATATCTATTAATTTATCTCCTACTCCTTTTTAAGTATAGCTTCATAATAAAATCGTCGAGTTGGAACCATCATTGTTTTATCATTGGGCAAGTTAGAACCATTGTTAATATGAACAAGTGATATCTAGTTGCAATCTATCTCTGAGGTGAACATTATACATTTTCAAACATTCTACCAAAAACAGTGAAGTTACAAGTTTTTGATTGAAACCTTCGTAAATTTACATAGTTCCAAATAGAAAAACCTATCACTTAATTCTTCCTTTGCAAAGTTTTATATAAGAAACCTATCATTGTGTTGCTCACTTCACTATTCTTTTGCAAACTTCTATATATAAGAAACCTATCTCGCTTTGTTGTTCCTAAAAGGTGCATATTTTTTGCCGAGTCTGGGGTAGCATGTATTAAGTCTCTGGATGGTGAAGGACAATGCAATCGCAATCACTATGTTATTCTATGTTGTTGTCCTTTTCTTTTGACTTATTCTGGTCCTCGATCCCAAATGGTGAACTATAATTCTAATGTTGCATCCATCTTATCGTCCATTGGCTACATAGTGAATGTTGTGTGGAAATCATGTGTTCCAAATTAAAAGGCAAATGCATTGAATTCCTACATGATCCAAATTAAGTAGCGAAGATTTTGTCTTCAATCCTGCTGATATGACTTTTTTTAAATCATAATCATAGTTTTCATTAAGAGGATAATGGCTTGAACACTCCATGCATAGGAGTTGATTCGTGTATAATGGTTAATAATGTTCCCCTAGGTAAAACTTGGGCAAGTATTAAAATTAATCAAATTTGTTATGTTTTGCTAGGAAATTGTCCTCGAGTGCTACAAATCAACTACCTACTAGGATGATATATCCATTATTATGAGTGGACATTGTACTTTGGAACATTATTGAACATTTTCTCATGGAGTGCTACCTTTTGAGACTACACATCATTTATCACCACTTTTTATGTGACAACTCATCCATGATGCCACTTGTACGTTGAATGTTTCCTTGAGGAGGTGGACATTGACTACTATTTGACCATTTGACTCCTATAAGGGGTGCATATCTTAAGAGCCTTTATTATGATGTATGTCTCTTTCTAAAGGGAATATTACATTATACGAGCACATGTTAATGTATTATTTTATTATTTTACATTGTTCATGGTTTTGTTAGAGCAAACGGTTTTTGGCTCGTGGTATTGAGCTTGCACATGGTATTGTAAAGTTGTTTTGAAACTACTCTTCACCTATAAAAGAGGATGCACTCTTTATTTTTCGTTGTTGGAAAATAAAAGAAAAACTTTATTTGCATAATTTGGTGTAAGTCATTTTGTTTCTTGGTGAATCTTACTTCCATGGTTAAATCGATAGCTAAAATATGATGAATTCTTAATGACTTAAAGATTGCTAAAGGATTGATTGAACGCGGTATGGTTGTTGCCCTATTTTGCTCCCCGTATATAGTTATTTAAATTTAATGTTCTCAAAGATTAATGTGTAGAACTTGGTCTTTTCACATAAAATTTAATTAATTTCTTTAACAATCCTCTTTAAGATTGATTAAGTCATGATCATACCCTCAACTTCTGAAAGGAAAAGGAATCTCCATTAAGGCCTGAATAGACTCCATCACCCAATGGTATGCAATCTCTTAAGATATTCGTCAATTATTTTTTTTTCCTTTTCGCTCTTTTCTTTTTTGTTTGTAATCCAATGTTTGTCAAGTTTATCTTAGATCTAGGTTGCTTGAACCTCATCGATATACCTTTTTATTCAGGTTTTTGTATGCTAGCATGTTTCCCATTGACTATCTTCTTACTAGCATTTACTCAAGGGTTCAAATCTATTTCTCCAGCTTATTTTAAATCCACCCTTTTGCTGGTTAAGGTATCTTGAAAGTAATCCAACCTTAATCTCTTGAGGATGCCTTAGAATTCGGAACTTGATTCAAAATCATTTGTCACTTATTTATGCAAGAAGGAGAAACACTTGTTCGTTGTCCTTGCCTCAAATTTATGGAACAAGGGTTTGAAAACTCTCATTTGATGCACCTTTCATAAGCAAAACCATGGTTGTATCTTGTGTTCTAACTAGTAAGCCAATCTTTTAGAAGACTTGGCGACCTCTTGATCTAGCTCATTGATTCTTCGCTTATTAATTGTCCAAGGGTTTCATTTCAATGCCCAAACCATAGATATCAATGATGCATGTCCGATCATGGTTCAAAACCATTTGTTGGCTAGTGTTTTGATGTATTATTGTCTCGAATAAATCTATATGATCAAATCAATGCCAAATAACACCAATGACCTAGCTCAAAGTGCCAACATGATTTTTTTTTTAAGGGTTTGTTGCCCAAACTGCAGAACAGAGTCAATGGATGATGGGCAATATTTTGCTTAGAGAGAAATTGGTGTTTCGAATTGTCAAACAATTTTAGTGAACAAAACATTGACGTGTTATATCCACTATCGTCTAAGGCTTCCCTTATTCACTATTCCGATTGCAAAATTAATCATGGTCTAATCTCATTCATTGGCAGCAATTTATGGTTTTATTGTTCAATATATCTCATAGGAATGAGTTGATGCTTAAACATGCCAACGACCTTGTTAAGGAGCTTATTGTTCCCATATTTGTGTTTGTTGGAGGTCCATTTTCTAATCATGTGGTATTTCCATGCCAGATTGTCATAGCAATTAAAATCTCTCTAATCTACCCCAAAGAGCTCACATTTCCTTGGTCCATATCTTTACCACATTTACCGTTCTTTGGGGTCGATCTCAAGTCTACAACGTAGCCAAAGTTCAGATCTTCAAATTACAAAAAAATCTTGAAGTTGGAGGTCATTTTGGTTCCAATTGTTCCTAATTACCAAGCCAGCTACAGATCTACGCCAATGACCTGTATTTTCACCAAACCATTGCCTCTTTGTATTAATTATTCTCTATCCGCTCCATTTTGTCAAATTCGCCAAGCATACAGAGGTAAAGAATTATTGTTTCAACTTTCATTTGAGTAACATTTAGCTGGACTACGTGCTAGGTGGTTTTGTCACAAAGTTTGGATGCATCTCTTCATGCTAATTGGTAATCCTTATTGTTCTAAGTAGACTAGAACAACGACCTATCCTTGCATTACATAGTGTGATCTGAAGTTGGATGTTTTGATTGACATGTGATCCAAATTCCTCATTCAAAATCATGTTACAAACTAATACAAGTGTTGTTGATACATCAAAACAACTTGGTAGATAATACAGTTGTAGCACATATTTTACAAATCTAGTCACTAATTGTATCACCCTCTACCAAATTAGTGTTCAATCACAACAATATGTATCTCTTGTTTCACTAATATATACGTGGATGCAAATCTTATTGATTGTATAGTTGTTATAACTATGCTTGAATTACTTCATTAAGATCCTTGCACACATAATTCCCGTTGAGACTTCACATGAATAGACTTTTCAAGCTTCCTGTTGGAAGCTCTCTATTTCTTGTCATTAATCATTCATTACTTATTGTTATAAATGTTGTGTGACCATAATGTGTGAATGATAATGAAAAATTTATGAATTGCACAGATTTGCATTAATATCTAACAAGGCTTACTTTGAAACTTTACTTGTTGGTCAATTAATTGTTGCAAGTAGTTTCTTGAGCAAATAATTGTCATTATATTATATATGCTTCATTGAACTTGCAAAAAAACCTTATACCACAAAACAACCAAGAAGCATTGACTTACACTAAGCACACTGAAAGACTAAAACCTTTGAATAATCAACAGACCAAAATAAACTTAATCTTAAAATTAATTAGACGTTTTGTTTTATAGCAAACCAACACTTAGATAAGGATCTAGGGCCTTGGTGTAGGGTGAAGAGTAAATTCTCCAAGGCCATGAAACCAAACTAAAATTTGTTAAGGAGTGATAAATCCAACAGTAGGAGGTGTTGGGAAAGCTCCTATAACATGGGAGTCGAACATGAGGTCACACTTAGAGCAGGTGGGGAAGATATCCCCTCTTTGCTTGTTCTGATGTTCGTGGAATCACTTGGACTACTACATGTACGAGGATTTCGGAAGTGGGATGCCCCCTGGGTGGAATCACTTTCAAAATTTCAAGCTTTGTTTCCTTGTCCATACGTGTGGTATGACCTACAATTGTTCTACCTAGTTGTTGAATGTGAAGTGATGACTTTAGTGGTATGTCCTAGAAAAACTACAAAGGTGACTGCAGGGGAAAATACCCCTGGTACCTGAGGCTGACAGATAATCATTGTTTTGACTCCTAGAGATGGTGGTCTTTTGTGTGGGGGTACTTGCACCCTAGGTGAACATTGAGAACTGGTTACTGTAATTGTTTCTCATACCATCTCTAGTCAGGGTTTGGAGACTTGACATCCCCCAGGGTTTAACTTTTGGAAGGCCATTCCAACAACTAGCTTGCCTATGCCTATTGATTTCCTAGATTTGATAGGAGTGTGCTTTGTGGTATTGTCGTCTATGTCATTTAACTAACTTGCCTCTGAAAACACTATAACGATAGGACTTAGCTCGGTCACGTGGGATCCCCCCTTTGGCTCAAACTTTCCTAGCTTGAAGTGTGGAGTGAGTCATATAGGTAAGAGCTAGTGACCCACTTGATAGTTCTATTAGGCTTTCCCTTGCATTAACGGTTACACTTTTCCCTTAAGGACTCTCTAAGAGATAACAGTGACAATTCCCACTTTCAATGGCTGCTTTGTACACATTTCTTGCCTCCAATTATCTCTGGACTCTAAACTATTGTATGGCTCACAAAATATGTACAAGAAGTTTGCATCGGATGCATGGGAAATTCATATTACTAAACTATTGTATGGCTCACAAAATATGTACAAGAAGCTTGCATCGGATGCATGAGAAATTCATATTACATAGTAAGCACTTGTTTGAGAAATACATATTTTAGTCACTTCTGCATATAAAATTTAATATCTGCAGGAATATCATTCAAAAGAGAAAAGAAGAGCGTTGTTGGAACCTTGGAGTAGCCAGATTCATACAGCAACCTTGAAAAACACCTTACCTTTTTAAAAAGGTGACCTAAATGTTATTGATGGTGATGGTTTGAGAGACAAACATTGGATATTGTCAACAAATTTTAAAACTCTCTCTCTCTCTCTCTCTCTCTCTCTCTCTCTCTCTCTCTCTCTCTCTCTCTCTATATATATATATATATTAAAATTTTGAATACATCCCTGTTTCCTGGTTTCCTGAACTTCTGATGTTCTCATTTTTAAAATGCAGGACCCCATTCTATTTTTTTAGTATATATATTTCTAAAATTTGAATACATCTATGTTTCCTGAATTCCTGAACTTCTGATGTTGTTGACTTGTTTCAGATATTTTTTCCAAACCCAAAGCTTAAATATGAACAAGATACCAATATGATACAAACTACATAATTTCTTGGCCTGGACAGCCTATGGAAATGTGAAACTCGTCTTCTTGTGATTATAGTTCTCAAAACTTTAGTGAAGCAGATTCCAAAAACAAATTCCTGTTTTGTAAGGATTTTGGAACAGTTGGAATCATGACTTGATTCGCACTGAATTAGGACTCGTCCTGAATCCTACTCTTGAAAATAGATGATCAGAAACTATAATTGTATATGCTAATGAAAATCCAGTGCAGTCTGCCACAAACGATACCATATCCAACTGAATCCAACTAATTTGCCATTTTAAGAGAAGGCACAGAATGACAGAACCTTTCTTTTTAGTGTATCCAGTGGTTATTTCAAGTTGATGTAATTAAACAAAATTCATTGCATCTCAATGTTATAACTTCAGAAAAACATCCTCTAGTAAATAACATCTGTATTAACAATGCTTGGATATAAAAGTCATGTCAAGGCTTCCTTGAAAGGAAATTTCAATTATTATTAGCTTCTTGCCTTTAGGGCAAAGGATCAAATAAGGGTGTATGCTTCTAGAAAAAATCTATATCATATAGAAAAAAGATCAACATAGACATGCCATGACAACTGTAACAAGCAATGTAGAACATTGTGAATAGATATTGCTGGCAATTCTGCCATTCACAAAGGAGGTGGATTATGAATCTCTTCCTCAATTCTCAGGGAAAAGGATAATCCCAAATAAAAGGATTGCCGTTATAGTACATTTATAGCCTATTTCAGCACATAACGATGAGAAAAGATAAAAAAACAAGGGGAGAAAGCAGGCCAGAATAATATCCTAGGTTTTTCAAAATACAGAGATACAGTTGTATTTGTCGTGCGTTTATCACAACGTAATACATATATTGATACCTTTGATTCATGTGAATAAGGTTCTCTCAAAAAGAAAGGACTTCTAGAAATAACTCAATGTGGCTGTCAACTATCTAATGTGAATGGACCATGTTCATGAAAATTCTGTTGCCATTTCCCACTTTAATCCAAAACAACATGCACTAGCTGTTTTGAAGACATGCATTAGGACTGGCAGTGATGATGTCCCACCGATGTCCTAGAAGATTCCCTTGCCTCCATTAAGATGATGATAACAATTGGCAGTCACTGAAAGCATCTTTATGAACATAAGGCCCTGGGGAGCATGCTAATTGAGTAATTTCATATGACCAGTAAAGTGTGGCTTATAAAAATGGGCATGCTGTATTCTAGCAAAGATGAATCTCTGTTGACTTTTCTGGCAAAACAAAAATTTGGCTAAAGCCAGGATTTTCCACAACATCAACCAGAAGCTAATAACAATCAAAACCATTAATTTGCAGAGGTGTAAATCCCTGTAACATATACAAATCACATTCAGCCAGGAAATTGCCTATTTTACTGAACCACGTCCCAGCGCCACATACTACCATCGTCACAGCAGCAGAGGATGGTACTGTGCTTGTGAAAGCAGGAAACACAATAATTAGCAAGGCCAATTCTTATTAATGGATATAAAACAACAATTTAGACCCTTGTGAAAGAAAGAGAAAATCAAAACAATTGCAGCAAGCAATAGAGAGGGGAAGCAACAAAAAATGTCTTCTCCCTGTGATATTAGGAAAGCAGCAAACCTTCCATCGTGAGATATAGCTGTCTGTCTAATAGGAGATTTGCATTGTGCATGTTGTAACCTGTTTAAAGCAATCAGGACACCACCACAAATATTCATGAAAAAATGAGCCTTGAATATTCTAAAAACTTAAATAAAATGCTGGGTCTTCAATCTTACTAGGAATATGAATGTGCATTAGATATATAGAATATTCTGAGATTTAAGAACTCCACCTAGCAATTAAATTAGGAGGGCTTGACTGTAATTCCCAAACGTAAACCTTTCCTTCCCTGTTGCCTGATACAAAGAAGCTTGTTACGTCAGCTGCTCTAAACCTTTTGTATTGCCACTGAAACTACTGTATTTAGCACTAGCATGGGCTGTACAATCATTCATCCAAGAATGAAACAAGTGAAAAGGGACAAACAGTGCAATCTGGAAGCAAAATTGTTCTAAGCAAGGAATAAGAGTGGTTCAATGGCCAACCATAAATAGCAATCTCACTTTTCAAACCATGAAATCCAAATTTCATCGTCAAATTCCCAACTTAAGCTTCTAATTTTTACAACCATTTTCAGATGCTAAACACAATCACATGCTTCCTCAGAAATAGTATCTACTACCAAATAAAATTTATCCTAGCATTGAACTCACGAGTCACTACAACAGAGATCTGAAATACATTGATAGAGATATAGTCATACTTTACTCTGAACTTTCTAGTGTGAATTTTGATCAACCAATTTGAGCAGCAAGATAAGGAAGATAATTATGGCTCATTTTGCAAAGGAAACAGAAAAGATAATTCAGAAGCAAAAATGAGTATCAAAGACCTTTAATGTGTGCTTAAATATTTGAATATTCCATAGATTGGACTGCCTTACCAACTGCCATAGAATTATAGTGGAAATCACATGAAAACTTGATAAACCAAATGTCACAGTCCGGCACTGGATACTTCTGCAGGATGTCCACAACTCCCTACCATCACCATTCAATATTAGTACACCTTGCAGACACGATGAATATCAACAATTCAATTAAGCCTTTTAAATTTTACTAAAATTATTACAATCTGGCTGCAGCAAAAGCAAAAAAAGTCATTTCTCAGTTTAGAAATAGCTTCATGTCAAAGAACACAGCAGTGCCAAAGAGGCACACCAAAAGTGGCATTTATTATTTTAATACCATAAAAAGAGAGCGGGAACATCTGTGGAGAATAATTCCGAAAATATGAGTTCATAATCAATAGATCAAATGTACCTTGTCAGGAATTGATATGGTAATTATAATTCATTTCACAAAACTCATGCCCTGGGATTTTATTGCTACAAATTTCCAAATAATTTTCATCTAAATATTTGTTTCTTAAATAAAACTATGATGAAAAAATCGATGGGCCTCAGAATGCACTATGTGTATGTCAAAAACATCTGCAAGTGATCTGCAAACATGGAAAATCAAAAACTACTATATGGGACTGTTATTTGTTACCAAATGTTGATCTATTTGGCTTTGTGCAACAACTCTCCCAGTATTGGTTTTATTTTTAAATCATAAATTGAATCAGCTGAAATCAGAACTCTGCTTGAAACATTTCAGTGGCTTCTTAACATTTCGCCACCTTATAAGGTGTAGTGGAAAGAACGCATGATTAAAGAAAGTTCCTTCAAAAATATGGTTAGCCTGACAAGCAAAATGAAGAGAAGAATTTTCTGGAGGTACTGAACACTAAATGCAGACGTGTTGGAAGAAAATATTCATTTTGTTAAGTCACATATAAGGGTCTGCTATTCTTTTGAAAGACACAATTTTAAGAGCAAGAGTGAAGTCTGAAATGCTTGATGATATCCATAAATAAAGGCAATAATAAGACATCAGAAGAAACTTAAGGGTATCAACACACTCTACCTTGAGAGGTGCCTTTTCATGAAATCAAACCAACATCATTTCTGCAGTTGTACAATCACTTCTCTTGCCTTGTCTCTTCATTCAATATAATGTGGCATATGCTATCCTAAGGACATCCGCATAACAATGTACATGTTATTCTATTCAACATGAGACCATCCATCACCAATGAATGTCCCACTTTCCCCAGTCTCTGCCTCGTGTAACATTTTTAAAATATTTACTTTGAGTGTCATGGCCTGTACAAGAAGGGCAGTCTCCAATTGTAAAACTCTCTCTCTCTCTCTCTCTCTCTCTCTCTCTCTCTCTCTCTCTCTGTGTGTGTGAGTAAGCTATACTATGCCAGCTCTAAATCTAATATATTTATTATTTATTCCTTATTATTATTATATTATTAAGGGAGAAGTAGAACAATATCCCCTCCCCTACTTAAAACGCTGTCCTCAAATCCTTGGTAGATTTGGATACCGTTGTAAGAATTGCTCATTTACCCAGGTAGTTTCTTCAAACACTAAAACTTTCCTTTGTATAAGATCTCTTTAATATTCCTCAATCTTAAAATTTAAGGCAAGAATCAATTATGCTTTCAGACTTCATCTGAACCTGTCCTACATTAAGTGTTGGAAGCTGGTAAGCTACTTCTGCAATCCTAATAACTATCTTATAAGGTTCATAAAATCTTGGTAATACTTTATTATTTATCTAATTTTAAGAAAAGTTTGCTTATATAAGTTGTAATCCTCTATTATAGGAAACACCTACACAAGCAGCATTCCAGTACCCAAAATACCCAGATACGCCGAAACGGTTATGAAATGTTCTCAGCCATACTATATGACATATCATGATTTGGAAATGAAATGTTCTCAGCCATACATCCAGTACAAATGAGGCTGCCTCTGGGCTGTTTCGGCATGTTTGTACAGAGTTTAGATGGACTTTTTGAAGGTTGCGAGCCCAACCAAGCACCCATGAGGGGGGCATGGCACCCATACGGAGCCTAAAAACCCTTAATCAATGATTAATGAAGACATCTAATTAATTTCTAAACCTGCTTAATTAATTTTTAGATTCATTTGAAAAAATAATTAGAAATCTCTAGAAAGTTAGAACTCCTAACAGCCTCTCTTTATTTATAAGAAACCACTTCATTTCACTCATTAGCCACACTTTCTTCAGCAAGAAGAACCTCCTACAGCAGCAGCACACATATTACTTGTGTTTTGGAGCATTGAGAGGAAGCTTTGTTGCATTTCCAGCAAGACGACAATCCTGGGCAGCAAGAGCATGGTTGTGGGCAGCAAAAAGAATATACAAGTAGGCCTCATAAAGACTGGGATGTGGATCCACAATGCCCAGACATGGAACTCTCTCTTTCTTCTCTCGATATTGGTGGCGATTTAAGTGGAAGCATTGTTGCAAATATCGGCGATCTTTTAAAAAATCGCAATTTTTTCCAGCCAACGATAAAGACTGGGATGTGGATCCACAATGCCCAGACATGGAACTCTCTCTTTCTGCTCTCAATATTGGTGGCGATGCAAGTGGAAGCATTGTCGCAAAACTCAGCGATTTTTTAAAAAATCGCAATTTTTTCTAGCCGACGAAAAATCGGCAGGAAAAAAGCACGATTTTTTGGAAAAATCACACCACGAATGTGGTAAAAATCGCCAAAATGCTGAAGCCGCAGGGATAAAGGCGTTTTCCTCCTTTCTTTTTGATCATTTGAGTTGTTTGTTGTTGGAGAAGGAAGGAGAAGGGTTTGTGGTCTTCATCAAACACTGTGAAGATAGCTAAACAACCATCATCATCACCATCAAGGATTTTTTAGTGGAGCAATGGTTCAATTTCATTTGCCAACCGATGTTGAATCTTCCATTCATAGGTATGTATTTAAATCCCACCATGTTAATGTTTATTTTTCATAGATTTATGCATGTTTGTTTGCCTCTATGCTTGCCTACATTTTGCTTCTTTTTTTCGTCATTTTGCCATGATTTTCATGCCCATAAAACAATGTAAGGGTTTTTTTTTAATGGGACAGCAAGCTTGAGCTTAGATGTTAATTTTTCTCCACCCTCTTATTGTCATTTTTCATTGTTAATAATCTAATCTAGAGGTCTGATTTTTTTACCAATGGGCTGTTATTTTTTTCTAGTGGGGTTTAATGTCATTTTCTTGTTTTTTTTGTGCCTTAGGGTTGAATTTTGAAGTTGTCAATTGCCATAGAAAATATGCCGAAGCCTTTGGATGCATTTTGGTTGTATGGGATCCCTGAAAATGGCACAAACTATCAACAATTGAATTGCAAATTGTGTGGGGTACATATGACGGGAGGGATTAGCAGGTTGAAATACCATTTAGCTAAAATCCACGGGCATGATGTTGGGATTTGTCTTAAATCTACCACGGAGATTATGAGAGTTGCACATGATTCAATTGAAGCAAAGGATAAAAAGAAAGAAGACGCAGCCGCAAAGAAGGCCGAACTTACAATTAGAAGTTCAGGGGTATCTACCCCTGAGGGTAGTGGGAGGGGCTCCACGAATTCAACTACCGGAAGGTCCACATCTTTTTTTGTTCCACGAATCAGCG
>ML803666.1:142798-160964 GCA_009831015.1 Picea engelmannii
ATATACATGCTATAAGTGTTCTTGTTCTGGCCAGGTACTCAAATATCTTCTTACCTCTTATTTCTCCTTGACCTAGACCTTTGACTTAGGTGATCAAGAGAGGGGACGGTAGGCTTGGCTAACAAACTTGCTACTTTGATCCCTTGAGGTCACCAGGGAAGCCTCCCTTGTGGTGGACCTCCTCCATCACTAAAACGAGATGATTTCTACCTAAGGTGACAATGGTAGGATTTCCTATAGTTACGCAAGAATTGGTGATCTTGTGTTGGGCTTTGCACAACTACAAATCCTGTGAAAACACTCACCATTGTGACCTGCCCAGAACAAAACAAAAATCTGCACCAACCTTTGTCTTAAGAGATGATCCTTCTCTCTCTTCAAAGCCTCAGCTCTGATACCATGTTAGTTTTTAAGCATCTAATTTCAGATCTGAAAATTACTTCCAAGTGACTTCAAACAATAAACCCTAGGGCCGTTATCAATGAACAATTTTACACCGAAATTATGACAGAAAATTACAGTGAAAACATAAAGATCAAAGAGAAACCATCCATGCACAAGAGACACAAATTTTTGCTCTGTAAACTTTTCAGATTTAGAATTTCTAAGGGCAAAACCAGCCCTCTCAACAAATCTAAGTACAGAAACCAGTCCTGTCAACAAAAGTACAAATATGTTGCAAACCTGTTGTACGGTCTGTTGATGTCAACCGTATGGCCTGCTGACGACATTCGTACGGCCTACTGACGTCAATTGTACGGTCTGCTGCAGCCTATACAATTTGCTACCTGCCCAGAAAACTCGCACGTGCGGCCTTTATGGATCTGTCACACGTGTGACTATACGGATCTGTCACACGTGCAGTTGTACGAATCTGTTTCTCCCACACGTGTTGCCTGATTCCTCCTCTCACACATGCGACCTGTACCTTACTCTCACACATGTGGCCTACCTTCTCCTCACACGTGTGGTTGTCCTCTCACACATGTGGCCTCTCTCTTGGCTAAAAAACAAAAAAACAGAAAGTCCAAAAACCCTAGGCCAAATTTGCCAACATGCAGAATTTCCTTGCTGAAATTTTCACACCAAACTCCTTAGCACAAGTGCCCACTCACTTATGCTAACTCCATAATGTCACAATGAATTATCCTTCACATTGCCTCTCCTTTTATAGGAGTCTAATGAGTGAGTTTAGGAACTCTTTCTAAACTCAACATTAAATTATAATTGTTTAACGACACATGTGGGTGTGAAACCCCAACACGTGGGCGTGAAGCCCCAACACAAGCCCCCAACGCCAATTCCAAGCCCCAACGCCAATCCAAAAGGGTTTTCATAAAATGAACATGCAATGTGGGTGTCAACGAAGATTCTCACATGCCCGACACCTAGGGAAATGTGAGAATACATGCCCGAAGCTACAAAACATCAACAGTTTTGGATAACTTAAATCATAACACTATCTCAATAGATGGAAAACAACAAAAATTTTGCTCTATGCAAACAATTTTTGCTAAGACGGTCCAATAATATCCAATTGTCTTACATTGACATAGGCTTGCACCTTTATATTTATCTATTTAGTTTGATCACCCAACAAGTCAATTGACTTGGTGTTCATTGTTCTAACTAATTTGTCAACATAAGGTTTGGTAAGGATGACCAATTTCATCTTTTGGTGATTATGCTCAATCTATTGATCTCAACTTGATGATCAAGTTTGACTTGGATTTTATTCCTCACATGCCATATCTTGACTTGGATTTTATTCCTCACATGCCTTATCTTGTTAGTTAGTTGTTGTGTCATGAATCACCATGTTTGCACATATCAATGTCAAATCCATATGCTAGTGCAAAGGTCTAGCACAAAGTTCCACACTAATTTTTCATTATTTTCACCATTTCCCTTTAATGAGAAATCATTCTTCCTCCATCCCGACATTGTTCTAGATTTTTGGAAATTTATTGTGCTCCATGGTTTTGTAACAATATCAAATATCTACTTTTGGTCTTATAGAAATGAAGCTTTATCTGCTCTCCTTCCCATAGTTGTCTCAAGTAATGTAAGTGCACTTCAATGTGCTTGCCATAGAAATTTCTACGTTCTCTGACGTTTAATGCAAAACAGAAATTTCACCTCTTTCCTAGAGGTTTCACAGATCTCAACCCTATGAATTTTCAACCTTAGGGATGTTATAAAATATAATTAAAACAGCAGTAACAACAGACAATATTTCACCTCTTAACAATCCCAATCCACTAGGCAATTCAAGAGAAAAGATACCAAAGTGTGCCAACAAGTTTCATCCCTCTAGGGCAATCTTATTATGCATAAACCAGATCTGAAATTCAAATTAAGACTGTTGTAAATACAGCAGCAAATCTGCCCTATCTTCTTCCATATTAATGTTAAATCACTTAACAATTTCAGCCTTAACTTATGTCAAATCAAAAGACATACAAGTGCTGGAAATTGGAAAAACCATGAAGAAATAGATGGCTGAAAACCAAATCTGTAATAGAGACACTTTTGGATAGTTGGAAACTTCATATATTAGCATAAAGATGAGGTTCATGTACATACCATAGCCTTATTCCAAGGCTCGTACAATCCTCTAGCTCTCCTAAACCCTAGCTCGGGAAAACAATAAAAACCCTAGCTCACACCAAAGAGCTCCAACAAGTAAGCATCACACAATCATGTCCTCCAAGGCAAGGCATCTCCTATTCTTGTCCTCAACAAGTACAACCTAGGGTTTCATCTCAAAACTTTAATCTCCAAGTCTCGAAGGAATGAAACCCTAACCCTAGTATTCAAGATGCTCCATGAAGCTCCAAGACTCCAAGACGAGTGATAAAGTAAAAATGAAGATGAACTAGAGAGAGGAAGACTAATGCACTCCTCTTAGTCACATCTCTGACACAAGATAATGAACAATGATGAAAATAATGAAGGGACTCTCTGCTTCCTCTATATATATGAGAGGTAAGGGAGGCCAACAATACGTACGTGGGCATGTTAACCCCTAGATTTTCACCCCTGAAAATCTTGGGGGTTAAGAGCCAACATGCACTATTTTGGTTGGCATTCTAAGATTCTCCCAAAGTTTAGCACTTGTGGTTAATGGAAGTCGGTTCCCATCAGACACAGGTATATGATCGGTACATGGTTGTTTTGGTTCAGAGTTAGAGCTAACTTGGTTTCCCATGCATTTGAGAAAGAAGTCTACAGACAGCAGGTGTTGCTCCTTTATAGGAGACAAAGAGACACGATTTGAGTGGGTCTCTTGACAGTTTGGAGCAGTTATGAGAATAGAGGGATGGTCCTTGCATGATTCTAGGCCCAATAGCACTTTTTCGGGCGACATGCAAGAACTTTCTATTTTTAGCAGTTTGAGCTCCAAGCCCATATTCAAATTATGAGGACATATTATGGATCCTTGAGACACATTTATATTTTTAGCAGGTTGAGCACCAGGGCTCGCATGTCAATTCTGATTGCAGAATTGGAATCCTCTCGGAAAACTGAATCTGATGAGTATGATATCACTGACATGCGAGCACATTCTATTTTTAGCAGTGTCTATTTTTAAACTATTGACACATGGTAGTGGTCTCCTAGTCATTCCGAGCATTTTTGGAGAGTTTGGGTCAATTTCAACAAGTTTCAAATTTTTAGGACCGGATGGCTATTTTTGGAAATTTATATTTTTAGCAGTGATTGTCATCTCCAACAGTGACAAGTGGCAAGCTCATATTCCGACATGTGGCAGAGTTTTAGGGTGATGTGGCACATACGTGGCATCAATTGACCAAGTGCGCATTTTCCAAGTATTATACATTTAATGAGAAATTAATTAAGCTAATGAGGTGGCGTTTCCTGGGAAAAGTTTAGCCACTCAAGGATAATTTTTCTCTCTATTCCTCTCACTTTCCATATTCTCACTTTCCATGCAATCAGTTTCTAAAAACTCTCCCTAAATTGCTTTTAAACGCAAAATTCCTAAATTTTAGGAAATCCCTAAAATATAGGGCAAATTTCCCTTTAATTCATAACTCCCTCATCCCTTGGCCAAATTTAGCAATCTTACATGCATTGGAAAGCTAAAATTATCCTCCATGCATCTTAGCCATTATTTAACACCCATGCGCATACAGTCTCACTCATAACTCACCCATGCACATTACTCACTCACTTATTCCGTCATGCGCATTAATTCCTACATTTCTCACTCACACTTATTCCCTCATACGCATTAACTCCTTTTCTTCACACTCCTCTCCTATATATTGGATGGTCTTCATTGGTTATTGGTCGGATTATTGCAGCAGCTAGCATACTCTTCTTCTCTCGTTCTTAGTCTAGTTACTCTTCGTTGATCAAAGTGATCATTGTACCGGTTGTGGACTTGTCAATTGTGGCGCAACCAACCCTCTTGCAAGCCTATCAATAAAGAAACTGTGTTTGTTTCTAACCTTGTTTCTTGATGGGGCTTTGTGAATTTTTGCAATTAGATTAGTCGCTTTCTTATTGTTCATTGTGGTTTATATTGATCTTTTGAGCAGTTTTTTTCTCTATTTCTCGTCTATATTTCATGTGTTGACCCTGTCGGATCCCTCCAAGCAAACAAACTATATTTTCCCCTTTTTTTGGACAATTTGAACATGCTGTCCAAAACATAACAGCAGCTGTTTTTTGTCATTAAACACAGAAAATCAAACTTAGGACAGCGGCAAAATCACCTTAGGGACTCCCCCCTGAGGCTAGCAAGCACTAGCCCAAATGAAGAGGGGTCTAGCCCGTGACAATTTGAGGCTTTTATCCTTGAATTAGCCAAGTTTTCATTGCGGTAATAACATATTAATCAGCTCAATTGGAGGGTGGAAATTTGTGCTAACAAGGCCTTAGCCCTTACAAGAAACCTACAAAGCCACATGTAGACTCACACATGTGGAGCACTACACTCCAAGGGTACACATGTCAAGTTCCAAGGCGATGTCATCCACAAACAAAGCTCCAATGAAAGGGCACTCCACGAGATGTATCCAACACCCCTCCTCCAAGCCTCCAATGACTCTGACAATCCTCCTACGCCATGTAATCCATTGGGTCCACTCCCCCTATATGAACACTATTGCAACCCAAGCTTCCCCAAGTCAATTTCATGCCACCATGAAAGCATCCAAGCTACCCCATGTTGTCCAAGGCTCAATGCCCTCCTCCTGAACACCAAACACTGCTCCAATGTAGCATGTTTTCCAAACAAGCAAACTCTTCTATGTGGCCAACATGTAGAATGTCACCAAGCTATCTAAAGATCTCCAACGCCCTAAGGAAGATTGTCATGCAAGCACCCAACTAAGTTCCAATAATCACTAGTTAAGCCATCTCCAATGTGCAAATTCATCATAGACCATCCAAGGGCTAATCATACACCAAGTACTCTAAATCTTATGAAGCACCCCCAAACATGGTGTACACACTTTCAGAGTAACCACAAAATCTAACATTTGCTTTTGGCATGGAAAATGTATTATTGGCCAAATCCATTGCAGATTGATTATAACATTAGTGGGTAAAATCTAATTCAGACCAATTGTGGAAATTTTGAAAATCTTCACTTTAAAACAAATTCAAAAACTTCACCTCATTTACTTAGGTCCCCCAAATCTATTTCCTGTGAAATTTCCACCTAATGATTAAATCTGAAATATAAATTCAAGCATATATTTCAGTTATGTCCAACCAAATTCATATATTTCAGTTCTTTCCAACCAAATTCACTAGGCAGCCAAAGAATACAAACACCAAAAATGCACTAGGAGGGGAGAAGATTCACATCCCTAGAGGCACAATCCCCTTCACAAATCAGAACTAGAAATTACTCTATAACAATGGGTTTAGTACAGCCCTAACTCTGCCCATTTAGTTCCTTCTTAGCTTGTTAAATCACTTAACAAATCTACTAAGTGTTCATGAAAAATCAGCATACCAAACAACCCTAGAGACTACTCATTAACATGAGAAACAGAGGGTTGATTTTCAACTCTGCAATGCACAATATTTGGACAAAAACATACACTTCATATTACAACATAACAAAGATACAAGTACAAACCATCAGCTCATCACGAGCTGGTACAACATGTCCTATTTATTCATCACAAGCTATGACACTCCAATTGCCTACAAACCCTAGCGAGGGTATCCACCATCATCAGCAAACCTAACCAGCAAACACAACCTTGCAAGGCATCACCCCAAGCTACTCCTAGTTGCTCGAAAGGCTCAATAGCAAGTTACCATCAACACCAACAAGCCCACCCTTGATCTCCCACTTGCATCACACAAGTCTTCTAGGAGATTCTCAAGGATTGCATCGCACAAGCTCTCCAAGTCACATGCTCCAAGTCTTCTCTAGGGGTACCCTAGGTCTCCTCACACAACAACACCAATCCTTGCACTTCAAGCTTCCTCTAGATTTTGTCACAGACAAATCCTAGCACCTTCCTTCCTTGCATCAACAAGTTCAAAGACAAGCACCTTCCTTTCTTCACTCCCCTAGCACTCATGTCTTAATATAGGGTTTGCATTACTTAACCCTAGGCCTTCTTGCATCACACAAGTACAAAGGCTCCAAGATAAACCCTAGCGCAAGCCATCCAAGTTTCCCATCCATCTAAAGGTTTGCATCCCACAAACCCTAGGTCTTCTTCTCCTGCATCACACAAGCATCAAGACCTATAAACAATGTTACAATGGAATATCAAGATTACATCAACATAAGCTACAAGTTTTCTTCAAGCTAAGCATAACATCAAGATCCAAGACTCCTCTACTCATTTAGTGCTCTGTGTTCTTGCTCTAGGGTTTACATCACACAAACCCTAGGTCTCCTTCTCTTGCATCACACAAGTGCTAAGACTCATGATTATCCCTAGCGCTAGCATCCATCTTCATGTCTCTTCTAGGGTTTGCATCACAAACCCTAGGTCTTCCTCTCCTGCATCACAGAAGCACTAAGACCACTCCAAGATAATTACAAAGATAGAATAATGAGTACATTTTATACAAAGGCACTCTCTCCCTTTATATAGAATAGATGAGGGGGGCAACATAAAACATGGACTTTGTCCACAAGTAACTCTAGACTAAGTCTACAGAGCAAGCCCACATAAGACACTCCACCAAACAAGGATGTACAAGTGTCACATTAGGGCTTATCAAAACCCCAAGATGATGCGCCCTCAAGCATGATGTATTTGGCCCCAATGCTCCTCCCCTTAGATACGTGCCCTCCAACTAGGTGTTAGCAAAGCAATCCTCTTCCAAGGTGTAGCATTGTCCAAGCTAAATGTCCTCATGCCAAGTGCTCCTCCTTAATGTGCCACGTAGTCCTCAACATGTGTGCCTAAGTAGTTACTTGCTCCTAGGGGTTTCTACCCTTCCTCCTAGTGCCTAGTGCTACTCAACAAGATAGCTCCATAACCTATGACAAAGCCCCATCCTCCTCATCATGCATGCCATGTAGAAGACATCAATGTCACAAAAGATAACTACTTCCACCAAAAGTGTGCCTCCTCTACAATGACCCCAAGGATTGCATACATCCAATCAAATCTCTCCAAATGTCAATCAAACATAAACAAGGGGCTAGGAGACCAAGTGCTCTCTTAGCTATGTGAAAACACTTTTCGAGCAACCCAAAAGCTAAGAATCCCTCTTTGAGAGAAAAGTGTTTTCGTAACACCAAATATCTCCCTATGAATCTCCAATGTACCTGCAAATTGTAAATCATATGCTTCCACAAAGCCAAAATAATATTCCTCCGTAATGACATCCCACCATACTTTTTCAACATATAGAAACTCGCATCCGAGAGAATCTCTCCCATGTGTATAGGTGTGCACACCTTCATAATCCAAGCAATCACTACTCACAAAGGTGTGTCTACTCTCCAAGCAATCTGCAACGCAATTTCTTGATGGTAAGCATGCACGGAGAACATGGATGAAGCAACCTAGTATACTTATTACTAACAGTTCCCCTTCCCGTTCAAGAACTTTGGGACCCAAAATATGACTCTAAAAACCCAAAAAATTACAGATTTCAGTTTTTGACCCGAAACAGGAACTCTAAGATCGGCCAAACCTAGTCCCAAGTGATAATCCAGATCAGAAACTTTGGCAAATTGCATTTGTAGCTGATGCTATCTAGTAGCACTATAGTACCACCTCTTTTATGTCGACTACCATTCATTTAGATATGACCAAAGCCTATGTAAATTGTAGGTATCCAACCAAACAAGCAATAATAAAAGATGTCAAAAACAAAACGCAAAGATGGAAAAGAACAAGTTGAAGAAAATAAACTACAAATAGTCCAATGAAGCCCAATATAACACAAACTATTGTGCTTGCCTTTGATAGGATGAAGTTACCAAGCCATCTAGTGCAATCCACATAGTTTGAATGCACTGCAGCAATAAAAACCTGAAAGTCAACTTGTTAACATTAAGACATGAAAGCAACAAGAAAAACTAGAAATTCTAAAATCATCCACCAGAAGAAGCAAAGACAATATGAACAAAACATAAATATGTTGTGAAGAGGTTGAAGATGCACTCACAGGAAACTGCACGTACTTTGTGGGGAACTTTGATGGCAAATCAGTCCAGGTAAATGACTTCTCGACATAGGTCCAGAACTCTACACGAATTTTCCAAAAAAAATCCTAATTGATACTAAGACAAATTGGGTAGGCAGAACATTCCATTTGAAAATAATGGTAAATCTTTAAGAAACAAACTAACAATTTCAAACATCATAATGTGCAATCTTTAGGTTTCGCAAAGTTTGAATTTAATGTACATATGGGTAAAATGTGAATGTAGGCCCCAAATTTAATATCAAAATCTATATCAGTGAAATGTGACTTTTATGTCGGTCAGTCTACTCTATTGGTAAGTGGAGTATTGGACCTGTTCCCAAGGTTCAAATTCTATGCTAAATAGTAAATACACCACAAGGAAACTTGTGAACTACCAAGCTAGGGATGAAAGCTTCAAGCACGGCTTTCAACTCATCTCTCTCCGAAAGAATGGGGTAGGACTACCTTTTAGTATTTTCTGTGATTAAGTTGCTCTAAAGTAAAAGAATTATTTTTTTAAATGTTGCTAACAGATGTCCTTTGGCTAAGTGGCTACACTATGAGAAGCATTTATGTGTCATCAAAATTACCCAAAAGATGTGCTCAGACACACTTGCACCCACTCTAGGGACGTTGAATCCGGGTGTTAGGGTTAATGGACTATTTATTATTGAGATTGACGAAGTATTTCTACAATTGTATATTAGAATATTGAATAATGAATAATTGATATGAATCGATGATGTTACAATAAGCCTCGTCGCGATATAGTTATATTGATTAACTTATCACGAGGTCAAGGGGTGTGTGACCTTTGACTTTTCATTAACCTCATTATTATTAATATTATTATTACTATTATTAATATTATTATAACTATTACATTTCCACTCCCTTAAAGAACCCTTTGTCCTCAAAGCATACTAAATAGGATTCTTTGTAATTGAGCATGTTTTCTTGGTGGCGTCATCTTTATCTAGTTGTAGTAGCTTGACTTGGTTCCTAGTTTGAGTGCTAGCAAGGTTCTGTTATAGGGTGTGCAATCATACTCTAAAGTCTTTTGACTTGGATGTTTAACATGAAAACTTGATGCTCCTTGGTAAAATACTTTCCTTGCTTTCATTGTTGTATGTATGTTTGTGTATCTTGCCCCTTTTTCATTAGTTGTAAATCATTGAGAGTGGAACTTTCAAATACATATAATCTATAATTATGTCATTTCAAGTTAAATTCCATCAATTCAAGGTTGGTGGTATAAGTGCCCAATTGGTGGTAGTTCCAATCTTTGTATTTGCACAAAGATTTTATGACATCTTCCTACTCCTTCAACCTTTTGTCCATCATCAATTGTAACTATGAGGTCCTTGGTGGGGTACACAAAAAGGTTTAGTTGCTTAGTGAAATCAATGTCTACACAATTACAAGTAATATCGAAATCTACAAGTATTGTACATTTCTATATTTTACGATTCCTTTGAGCTTCAAGGTCTCAGGCTGTAATATCCCCGTCATGGTTGCAAGTGGAACTGTAAGTTTTCTTTTCTCTTTTCTTGGAACTTGGATCTTATCAACTTTCCTTAGATGAGGTGGAATATAATTTCTAGTTGGTTCTTGTGTTTGTTCTTTCTAAGAGAGTTTCTTTTTGTCCCACTTTTGTCAAGTGCATGAGATTGATGCTAATGATAGTTTTGGCATTACTTCGCCATTGTTAGATTATAAATTGTACCCAATAGTGATTTTGTTCCATAGGTAAAGGATTTCTACCTCTTTTTCGTCCATATCTTCAAATCGTGTACTGAATTGTCTTCACATCGATGTTTCAGAACCCATCTCTTACCACATTTGTAACCATTGTTTCCCTTCTTTATTAACTCTTGCCATCATTTTTAGAATCTTCTATTAACTTGTCAACTTTATCCCCTAATTCTTTTTGGATTTCTCAATATTATCCATAAGTTGTGTGGTGTTATTGGCTTCATCTTCATCATGATGAACCTCTAATTGCAATTCGTCATTATTACCCATTTTGGTGATGGTCGTCTTCTTTATGAGTCCCACTTTAATGAAATTTTACTTTATATAACTAATGTATTTAAAGCTATGAAATTGATTGTTTTTTGGAAAGGCAAACTATTTTATATAATACATATCTTCCCAAAAAAAATTAAAATTGGTGATGACTTTTCTTAAGGGATGTGACATTAGGTATATTAAAATCATATACGCATTGGTTAAGTGCAAAAGGAAGTTGAGCATAAAGCATCCTTAAAAGAGATAGGCAATGCAATGAACATAAATATATAAATAAACATCAATAAATAATAATAATAATAAATGTGGTGACACATCTTAACCAATGTTGTAAACATCATGTCGAAAAATATATCGCCAAGGGTCCAGAAAGAAACTTATTGGCAACATCAGGGAAAATATAGGAAAATATTGACAAAATTAATAAAATATAAAAATACTCAATTTTTTTCGAATTTTTAAACATCTAAAGACACCCCCACCCTCTAGCCCTCTAGCCCTTTGTCATCAATCCCCTACATTCCCTCTTCAAACTGAGCAAAAAAATCCAAAAATTTGTTGACTTATCTAATATTTTCCAATTTCTCGTGATATATTACCAATATATTGATATATTTTCAAATTATCACGATATATTCAAAATTTGAAAAAAAAATGGTGATAATATCGTCAAGTTGAGAGAATCATGATATATCACTATGTTGATGATATATCATCGATATTCGCAACACTGATCTTAACTAAGGACATTACCTAACCAAGCGACATGACCCATCAACCATCTTTACTAGTGAATGCATATAAGTATATCGTCACGTGGCATTGTATCATAATCATTCAATCATATCGTATTCATTCATTATTTTATATATGACTAGTTTTATTCTTTAGGTTGCTCTGCTCGTCCCGCGACCAAAATGAAAAAGGTTTCGCATGCCCTCGGCCCTGTGCGATTTTACCAAGGAATCTCTATTTGTGTTCCCTTCTCTCGATCATCATTCCCTCGACCGTCAACCCCTTTGGTCCCGCGACCAACTCTTCTAACCTTGATTGTCGTCCTCTCGACCCCTCGACTATCAGCCCTCTTCTCTATCTATGCATTCCTGAGGCTACTCTGCTCGTCCTGCGACCAATATCCAAAAGGTTTTGCATGTTCGCGGCCCTGTACGATTGTAGCAAGGAATCTATTCGTGTGCCCTCAGTCCCCTCAACCGTCGACCCCTCTAGGTGCACCCACTCTGTCAACCCCTCTGGTCCCACGACATCATCCGGAAACCAGCCCCGCGACCATCTCTGTTCGCGACCCTGAGCTACCCGTCACTGCTCGACCAGCGATGAATAGCTCAATCAACTGCGACTCGACCAAGCTCTGCAGGTTTTCACATACACGGTCAAGAATCTATAGTGCCTCACCCAATGCCTTTGGGAGATTCATCACTCAAGCCCATTTTGATGACCCTACTATAGATCATTCGGCCTTATCCTCTTCTACATACAAGTATAGATTCTACAATCTGTCCAAAGGAAGGGATGGCAGATCCTTTTGCTAGGGAAGCCATTAAAGTTTTCACCGGGATCCCAACCTCAGGTGCACAGAACCCCAAAGATGGGGGAAGCAACAAGATTATTCCGGGACTAATTGCAAGATTAGAACTCCTAGAATTATCAAACCTAGCATTACGGACAGAGGTCGGTGAACTCACTAATAGGGTAGCTACAATTGAATCGAAGAACATAACACTAAAGAAACAACTGAATGAAAACAAGGAACAAGACACCCTCCATCCCCTTAACGACACCTTGCATGCAGAAATTCTCGATCTTAAAATCAAGCAAGAGGAGATCATATTTCAGCAAGCCGCCTTTAAACATGAAACGGAAACATATATCAACTCATGGGCACAGGTAGTTAGTGGAAGGGATCAACTCCCCCATCGTACAATCGCCTTCCATCGTACAAATCCGTAGTCCGTAATTCGTGTCTTCGGCCGCCAATTTTCCGTACAGATCTGTTGTACACCACCAATTGTTTCATCCGTCGTACCAACCACCAACCTCATTCAACCCCCAAAATCACTGGAATCTTTTTCCGTACAGAAATCAATTCATCTGTACAAAATTAAAGTTGTACAGCGAATTAAAGAATCGTTGTGTCCATACAATTCGTGCCCGTATAGTCATGGCTCTTTCGTACATCTGTCTGTACAACGAATTAATCAATTAATCGATTAATTTTGTACATCTATACCATAATTAATTGCCAACCGTGCTCTTAATAAATTATTGTTCGTACATTATAAATTCGTGCACAGTCCGTACTAAAAAAATTAGTATTTCCCCTATACCAACCGTACGACCCATCTGCAACATTGAATTTACATTAATTACAGCTGTGAAAATTGATCGAGAAATCTCCGCCAATGACTAGGAAGAGATGATGATGAGCGAATTCAGTACAAAATTGGAAAAAATGCAAGCAAGACAGGACCAATTAGAAATACAAATCACGCAGAACCATGACAACTTACTGGATAAACAAGCTAAGTCGAGTGACAAGGTTATTAAACTACAAGAGGAAGTCACTCAAAATCATGCCACATTACAACAGGAACAAGCAAAATTAAGTGCCAAGATCGATACAAATCACAAAGAATTAAAAAGCCTCATAGCAAAGCTTGCTAAATCCCAAAACAATATCGACCCACAACAAAATTCTTCAAATGCTTCAAATCCTCCAAGCCCCCTTGACACACCAAATTTGCAAATGAATATACCCGAGCTTAACACAGCAATCCCACAAATAAATATACCTCAGGGCATTGTAGTTCATAACCAAATCCCTCGATATACTAGCTTTGCATATCTACCTAGAGCCAAACTTGAATTGTCAAAATTCGACGAGAATGAAAAAGAAGAAGTCGCTTGGTTTAATAAAGCAAAAGAATATTTCGAAATCTATGGCATCTATAATGATGATGAAAAAATGAGGCATGCATCCATGCAATTAGAGGGAGACATGTATAACCAGTACATGTGGTGGAAAAAAACAGGTTACACAATAAGTTGGACGAAGTTCAAAGATGATTTTTTGAAAAGATTCCAAGGTATCAAAAAAGAAGAAGAGTTTTTTACAGAGTTCATGAGATTACAACAAAAAGGAAACGTGGACGATTTCACTCATTACTGGGAAACACTGGCAACAAAAGTACCTGAGTTATCAATTGAATGTCTAGCTTAATCATATACAACTGGTCTTAAACCTCATATCCAAACTGAATTAAAATTACACGATATCACCAATAGGAAAACAACAATACGTAAAGCAAGGGCTGCAGAAAAAAACCTGAGAGGTCATTATTACAGAAATTAGATAAAACTTATTCATGACAAAAAGACACAAATTGCAGGTTCTATGGAGACAAGTGGTCACCGGATCACAAATGTAGCAATCAGAAGTCTAACCAACATGAAGATGAAAGGCAATCAAACAATTCCATAAGCAACTCCGATGATGACGAAGAAAAAAGAAGGAAAAATAAATGTCGTAAATGTGGAAAAGATTGGGTTTCAGGCCATAGATGTGCATCGAAACAACTATATCATTGCAAAATCATTAACGGAAAAGAGGTAGAGGTTTTTGTCGAGGAAGACATGTTGAGAATGTAGCAATGAAGGTCTTCCACTAGATTGCAGGGTCCTACCATGGTGGGGGACAATGAAACAAAAGCCAAGTTGAGTATTTAACTTTTCCTAAAGTCTAACTTAGGAAAAGGACTGTTGATGTGTTATATTCTTCAGTTGACTTTATTGAGCACTTTTTCTAAGGTTTAAGTGAAAATAATTGAAGTGATGGATGTTTTAATGTTAGCCATCCATCTTGGAGAGTGAGGGAGAGTTAATCTCAGCCCTCCATCCTTATGAGATTAGGTTTTTCGCTTGCTCATGGGTTAGTATTGAGATCGACTTGGCTAGAGGGTGCATTATGCATGAGAGAGATCGATTGAAGGAGCATCGATCTGAGGTTTGAGAGAAGAGAGTTTTGCAGGGAGACAGAGGAGGACTTACAACCGAGAATCAGCCAATTTCCAGGATCAAGCAGAGGATGCATCTAATAGCCACGCAGAGGAGCCATACAGGATGACACAGGGCGCACGCAGAGGCCATACGACACATGCAGAGGCTTTTGTGTTGGGTTTTGTTGAAGCACAGGGGTTCCAGAGGTTGAGAGAATGGTCGTACTTCATCTTGGAGGCATTTAGCTAATGTTTGGCTCAGTATTTTGTGAAGGCCGATTTTCTGTAAGAAGATCTCTATATTTTCCTGTTGAATAATAAAAATCTCCAAATCTGTTGCATTAGTTTTCCCTCTGAGGTTTTTCCAGGGACTATTGTCCAAAAATCATTGTGTACTATTGATGTGATTGTTGTTATCTTCTACTTTATGTTCCTAGTTATTTAATTTCTGTTGTGCATTATTTATTTGTGAAAGAAAACCTAGTACAATCAGTTATAAGAGAAATTTAATTGGTTTAATGAACTAGGTTTAGAGAAAATTCACATGGTATCAGAGCAGGATTGTTGAAGAAGCAGTATCACAGGTAGATCATTGGAGATCTAAGTGGATCGTGAGGATCCAAGGCAGAGAATCAAGACAGCCGAAAGTTTTACAACGTAAGGGTTTGAACCGTGAGGGTTTGAACATGAACAGCAACACCTTCAGAAATGGCATTGAGTTTGAGAGTTGAGGATCGTCTACAAGGGACTCAGAACTATCCCACCTGGAAAGAGAGAATGACTATGGTGTTGGTTGTCAATGATGTCCTTGAGCATACACTATATAGTGCAATTGTTCCTATGGATGTAGCACAATTAGCCATTT
Organism: Picea engelmannii; assembly: GCA_009831015.1. Taxonomy (NCBI): domain Eukaryota; kingdom Viridiplantae; phylum Streptophyta; class Pinopsida; order Pinales; family Pinaceae; genus Picea; species Picea engelmannii. Next base: position 158,360 of record ML803666.1, read on the forward strand.
GGAAGAAGGGTGAGGCTAAGGCAAAGAGCCTAATTCTTGACGGGATTAAAGATCATGTGATCCCACATCTCTCGGGAAAGAATACCGCAAAAGATATGTGGAAAGCCTTGAGCGACCTCCACCATCCAAAGAATGAGAACATGGTAATGGTGTTGCGTGAGAGATTACGTAGCTCTAAGATGGACAAGGGTGAGGGTGTGGTTCCATACCTTACCAGATTGACACAGATCAGGGATGAGCTCGTTGCAGTAGGCGAGAAGATAGAAGACGTTGAGCTAGTGCGTGTAGCACTGAACGGCTTTTCGAAGTCATGGGATGTATTTGTCCGTGGAGTTGTAGCTCGAGATAAGCTCCATGAATGGCAACGTTTATGGGATGATTTTGTGCAGGAGGAGATCAGACTTGGTCAGTCGGGATCTTCATCTTTACCACAAATTGTGGATGAAGAAGGATTGGCTCTTGCGAGAAAAGGCAAGGGCAAACAGAAGAAAAAGAAGGGTGGAAAGAAGAACATTGACTTCTCAAAAGTCAAATGTTTCCAATGTCACAAGATGGGACACTTTGCCTCAAAGTGTCCGGAGAAGAAGAAGAAGAACCAACTGTAGATGGTAGCCACTGCAACAGTGGATGAGTTTGCCAAAAGCTTCGAGGAGGATTTTTGCTTCATAGCTTGTATGTCTAGCGCAACAGTCTCAGACATGTGGTTTGTGGACAGCGGAGCATCTTGTCATATGACAGGGCGCAAGGAGTTTTTCACTAGGCTACAGGAGGGAGGCGTGAATCTGGTCATAGAGCTTGGAGATGACAGGTGCTACAAGGCGCAAGGGGTTGGCACAGTTTCATTTCAGAGGGAGTCGAGTAAACCACTTCGGTTTGTTGACGTACTATATGTTCCGAGGTTGACAAAGAACCTCATCTCGGTCTCTACTCTGGAGGATAAAGGGTATGAGGTCACTTTTCGTAAGGGAAGGGTGTTCCTCAGGCCAGCAGGGTCAAGCGAGAAGATGGACAGGATGATTGGGGTTCGAGAAGAGAAGGTGTACAAGCTATAGTTTCAACTAGGGAGAGCATTGGTCAGTACAACCACAAAGATGGGTGAGTTGTGGCACAGGAGGATGGCGCACTTACATTTTGGTGCACTGAGGCACTTGAGATAGGCAATCATTGGATTGCCTAAGTTCATAGCAGAGAGGCATGACCCTTGCAAGGGTTGTGCAATGGGCAAGTATGCACAAAGACCATTTCCACTTAGCAAGCACAGGCCCAAGGGAGTATTGGACTTGATAAATTCTGATGTATGTGGTTCGATGAGCGTGGAGTCAGTAAGTGGCTCCAAATACTTTGTTCTATTCATTGATGACTACTCTAGGAAGACCTGGATATACTTCTTGAAGACTAAGGATGAAGTCTTCGATAGATTTCAGGGGTTCAGAGCTCTGGTTGAGAACCAGATTGGCAGGAAGATTCGGGTGTTGAGATCCGACAACGGGGGTGAATACACCTCCAAGGAGTTTGTGGATTATTGTGCAGCAGCGGGGATCAAGAAGGAACTCACTACTCCTTACAATCCTCAACAGAATGGAGTGGTTGAGAGGAATAACAGGACCATAGTTGGAGCAGCACGGGCAATGATACATGATCAAGGTTTGCAACTTTTTTGTGGGCAGAGGCTAGTCGCACTGTTGTTTATATTTAGAACAGGAGTCCCCACACAGTTTTGGGGAAGTTGACACCTGAGGAGGTATTTACAGGTACCAGGCCGGATGTGAGTCATTTTCGCATCTCGAGCAGCGTATGTTACTGTCACACCCCTTCAGAGAAGAGGACAAAGCTAGACCCCACAACAGACAAGGGGATTTTGGTTGGTTATAGCGAGGCTTCCAAGGCCTACAAGATCTTTGTGCCAGCACGCAGAAAGATCATTGTGTGTAGGGATGTACAGTTCGAGGAGGAGCGTGCATTAAGGAGCTCAAGAGATTTACCACTACATCCAGAGGACCAACAAGGACAGAACTCAGGGGTCAAGACAGAGGAGGCACAGGGTCAAAACATAGGATCACAGCAGCAGACACAGGGTACAGGATCAGGTACAAGTGTTCAGAGGGAGATTGTTGGACAGAATCATCAAAAGCTAGATGATGAGGAGGAGGAGTAGCGTGATACAGTTCCACAGGAGCAAGACACTAGGCCATGGCCTAAGTGGTATAAGTCCACAGTCAATGATTCTAGGCTAGTAGGGCTTCCAAAGAGAGACTTCAAACAAAGTAAACCACCAAAGAGACTTGAGTACATGGCATTAATGACACAGCTTATCGATGCAGAGCCTTCCACTAATGAGCAGGCTGCACAGCATGGAGTGTGGCAAGAGGCCATGATGGAGGAATATGCCTCCATTATGAAGAATGATGTATGGGAGGTGGTGCCCAGGCCAAAAGGGAAGAAGGTGGTTGGATCCAAGTAAATGTAATGTCCCCATTTTGGGACATTATAACATTACAACATTTCAGAGTGTTATGCCTGCCCGAGTAGCCAGATAGGGGTGATAGAGAGTTCGGGAGATATTGAGGGGTTTATTTGGGCCCGATTTGTATCGTTCATCATCAGG
>ML803666.1:171264-198882 GCA_009831015.1 Picea engelmannii
CTAGGAGTAAGCCTAGAAGGAAGAAGTTCCAGTCAAGGTGACAGTGTGGACTTGGAGCTTAGACATTGTGTCTCCGAGGGCACACTAAGTGAGTTGGACTTAGCTCACGTTAGCAAGTGTGCATTAGGACGGCAACAGAGTTCAAAGAGAAGAGTATCAAAGGAAGATACTCACAGAGTTGTTGAACACTCTGTAGAAAACGCTCAGCAAGGTGTGCTTTGAGCAAGAGGTTGCTAGGAGGGCACAAGAACCCTTTGAAGGGAACTGAAGGGTCGAGACCTTTAGGAGACTGACTAAACCCAAAAGCTCAGAAGAGATAGCGTTAGCAGAAAACGCAGACGAGACCCAAGCAGTTGGGCTCGTAGGAGGAGCAAAGGCTGAAGCCTTTGAACACCTACAAAATCTTCCAAGTCGGAAGAAATCAAAAGCTCAAGAGACATAGCGCAAGGAGTGCGCGCAGAAGTGAATTTACTTCAAGTTCACAAGCTCAGGAGGAGTAGTGCAAGTTTGCACGCAGAGCACAAGTGTACCCCAGAGCCGAGGTCAATTTTCATTGTCAAAGCTCAGGAGGAAAAGTAGAGGCGAGACCCTAGCAACTAGTTTCGCAGGAGAAGGTTCATAGGCCACAACCTGTCAACACTTACAAATTTTCCCAAGTCCGAGAGAACAAAGAAGCTCAAGAGGAGGAGCGACAGCAACCGTCAGATCGGCTGCGAGAAGAGATATGGACCATCAGATTAGGGTCTAGGATGAAGGAGGAACGCGCGAGAAGGACAGATCCCATCCATCGGATCTGGGCCCGAAGGACCAACAAGCGTTGGATCCAGGTAAAGTGCATGGGCCTTAACCCTTTGTGTGCACAAGAGATCGGACTTCATGAAGTCCCAAAGTGAACAGGGACCATCCATCGTCAAGGTTGACAGGTGGCGCAAGATCCATAACTCCGGAGCAAGAGCACTTCAAAGGTTTTGCGGTCAAGGAGCAGGCTAAATCGTTGAATAGTTGAAGAGCCGAAGTAGATCCTGGTCGTTGGTCGCCAAGGGGGTACGTGTCAACAGATCTGAGACTTCGGGTGAAAGCACTCCGGGAGGAACGAGTGTGTAGGAGTCTGAAACTCCCAAAGCACGAAGAGCCGAAGTGGATAGTGGTCGCCAGATCAAGGGGGAGACACGCGTCAAGAGATCGTGTACTTCGGATGGAAGTACTTCTAGAGGAGGCAAGTGCTGAGAGTTTGAAACTCTCGAAGCTCGAAGTGTCGAAGTCACTCATAGTCGTTGATCGTGAAGAAGGTACGTGTCAACAGATCGTGGACTCCGAGTGAAAGCGCTCCGGGCAAAAGCGAGCGTGAAGTTGAGACTTTCGAAGGCCGAAGTCCCGAAGTGGACCAGAGCCGTTGATTTGAGGAGGACGCGTGGCAGAAGATCTATCACTTCAGAGAAAAGTCACTCTAGGAGAAAAAGGAGTGCGTTGAACAAGAACTCCCGAAGGCCAGAGAGTCAGAGTTCATCTGAGTCATCCGTTTGTTGAGGACAGGTGTTAGCAAATCTTCCACTTCGGAAGATAGCCACTTCGAGAAGAAGCAAGCRTAGGAGTTTGAAACTCCCGAAGCCCGAAGAGCCGAAATGAACCACARTCGTCGATCTGTAAGGAACACGCGCCATAATCAGAGTTGCTCTTGGAACTATTCGGGCAGGAGCTAGAGGCTACAGTGATTCACTGTGATAATCAGAGTTGCATCAGGCTCTCTGAGAATCCTGTGTTTCAAGATCGTAGCAAGCACATTGATATCAGGTATCACTTCATCCGGGATTGTGTGCAGAGAGGAGTTGTGAGGCTTGATTACAGACAAACTGATGAGCAGATGGCAAATATATTTACCAAGGCACTGAGCAGACAGAAGTTCATGAAGTTCAGGGATAAGATGGCGTTGAGACAAAATCTCTTCCTCGCTAAGAGGGAGTGTTGAGAATGTAGCATGGTGGGRGACAATGAAACAAAGGCCAAGTTGAGTATTTAAATTTTCCTAAAGTCTAACTTAGGAAAAGGACTATCAATGTGTTATATTCTTCAGTTGACTTTATTGAGCACATACTTCATCATAGGAGATCAATCATATCTATTTGTACAACATAGGTACCTACATGTTGTGTTGTAACCCAATAATATGGTCATGGCTCAACCATATACTGGCACAAGGTGCTCTCTGCAAAGCAAATGTCTATCCCGTCACACAACTTCCTCAGATGTGTCGTCATAGGTGTGACCATGGACTCCCTGTCCATCATGCTAAAACTCTTCAGTCTCCTCACTGAAGATCTCATCTGCTGCCAGCCAGCCACGCTTCCAATCCAGTCAAGATCCTTCATCTCAAACTTTGAAATCAACTCCCTCTATCTGAGAGAATCCTCAGACCACGCTTACGTCTACTACATGCCCCTTTACATTCTGCAAAGTGTCATGAAACTATGTTTGCTTCTTCTTGATCACTAACTCCCTCTCAGATTTATCTCTTATGACCTGCCCGGAACAAGAAACAAGAACAACAAAATCTACATGGTATCCTCCATGGAAGATATCCTGCCTGGAGTCTAGGACAGTGACCAAGAACATCTCCTAAAGGAGATCAACTTCATTTCGTAAACAATAAGCATTTACATAAAAACGAAAATATCTCCTAGAGAGGAGATCAACAAGTGTATCTCTAGTATTAAGGGGTTAGTATAATGATCATAACTTCAATAGATCAAGATGCGGCATAAGATCATAATAATGCCATAACAGCTAGAGACATCATTTTTTTTAATAATCAAACCTGGAGTCTTCACTGCTAGGGAGGGTGCACTTGTTCCTCTGAATGAACTGAATTCACTGTCTGGACAAGGTCTCTTGTACATCCCCTGCAAACACACTCATGCTTTGTTGGATGGTATAACTTGAAAAGAATATACAAGTGCATGCCTTTGAAATTTGTAGTATAGTTCAGCTTGTCTTCTAATCTGAAACTTGACACCATCTTGAAAAGAAGAGGTTATAAATAGAATCAAAAAATTTCAATGATTAGAACAAGACGGAAACCCTAAACTTTCAAATTTGACCACAAAAATCAATTTTGACAAAAAATCAACCTTTGACTTTGACTTTGACCCAAAAACTCAAACTTGATGTTTTTGCTAGATGAGGGCACCAGAGGGTACGCTAGGCTAGGGCGCACTAGAATACCCAAAAATTAGGTCCAATGCTTCACTGAAAGTGCCCAAAAATTTAGGTTTACGGTTTGTTGCAGCTACAAAATCAAAAACCCTAGGTGTAGTTGCAACTGGTGCTACAACTAGCTTGACAAGGAACTCTCGATCTACCTTCCAGCAGTCAAATTGTTATGAAGGTAGTGTGGGCCCATAACCTGTTAGAATAATGTTGATGTGCCCGTTTAACCATAGATAATGCTACACCATTGTCACCCAACTATAGGCACAAAGCCACCCCCGAGCACCTTAACCTTTAACAGAAAGAATGATTCCAAGAAGCTACACCAGAACCAAAAGATATCCAAGAGAGCGCACTTTCTCCAAGGGTAGCGCACAAGAGAAAGTACCAGAAAGACTAAACAAGATAAAACTGTGCAACTACAGTTGTTGTTGCTCCTCCTCCAAACTTGCACACTGTTTCTGGTTTCCTAAGTGAGAGTGAGTGAACAAATGAGCCAAGACGTCCTCTATTTATATTAATCTGTCCAGTGACTTTTCTGGCTGGGCCGACCTGACTTTCTGGTAATTATATTTTTTGTTTATCTTTTTCCTGTGATGTCGACTTGTCTTCCTGGAGGATAATACCTTAATATTATATTCTGCTAAGTCGACATGTCATCTAGAGTTTTCACACATCTGTTTAGGGTTTCTCTTGCTTTTGGAATATTCTATTCTAGTCAGAGGTTACATATGGAGGTTAATACCTCCTGCAACTACCATAATATCAACACCTCGGGCATGGTACTCGAGGATAGACAACTACTTGAGAGAGATGGGTTTCCAGCGGAGCGAGGCAGGCCCAAACTTGTATTTTCTTGTAGGGGAGACACCTCTCATACTGGTATTGTACGTAGATGACCTGTTTCTGACAGGGGACGAGCAGTTGATAGTAGATTGCAAGACTAAGCTTGCAGCTGAGTTTGAGAGGAAAGACCTTTGGTTGATGCATTACTTCCTTGGTCTAGAGGTCTGGCAAGAGGATGGACGCTTCTTCTTGAGATAGGGGAAGTATACAATGGAGATATTGCGTAGGTTCGGGATGACAGATTGTAAGCCCATGTCCACGTCTCTAGTCACGAACTGGAGGAAGATTGATGCATCAGATTCGAATACAGTAGACCCCACTGTCTATCATCAGTTGATTGGATCGCTCATGTATCTGGTCAACACCCGACCAGATATTAGCTTTGCAGTAAACTCTTTGAGTCAATTCATGGTGGACCCTCGGAGAGTACATTGGATTGTTGCGAAGCATGTGCTTCGCTACCTCAGAGGTACAGTGGAGTATGGGTTGTTATATGAGCACAGTGGTGGAGTGAGATTGGCAGGCTTTACAGATGTTGATTGGGCAAGATGTGCAGAGGACATAAAGAGTACTTCGGGTTGTTGTTTCAGCATTGGATCGAGCATTATCTCCTGGTTCAACAGGAAGCCATGTTCAGTGGCATTGAGCTCTGCTGAGGGAGAGTACATGGCTGCTAGCTTGGCAGCATGTGAAGCACTATGGTTGAAGAAGTTGCTCTTGGAACTATTCGGGCAGGAGCTAGAGGCTACAGTGATTCACTGTGATAATCAGAGTTGCATCAGGCTCTCTGAGAATCCTGTGTTTCAAGATCGTAGCAAGCACATTGATATCAGGTATCACTTCATCCGGGATTGTGTGCAGAGAGGAGTTGTGAGGCTTGATTACATACAAACTGATGCGCAGATGGCAAATATATTTACCAAGGCACTGAGCAGACAGAAGTTCATGAAGTTCAGGGATAAGATGGCATTGAGACAAAATCTCTTCCTCGCTAAGAGGGAGTGTTGAGAATGTAGCATGGTGGGGGACAATGAAACAAAGGCCAAGTTGAGTATTTAAATTTTCCTAAAGTCTAACTTAGGAAAAGGACTATCAATGTGTTATATTCTTCAGTTGACTTTATTGAGCACCTTTTCTAAGGTTTAAGTAAAAATAATTTAAGTGATGGATGTTTAAATATTAGCCATCCATATTGGAGAGCGAGGGAGAGTTAATCTCATCCCTCCATCCTTATGAGATTAGGATTTTCGCTTGCTCATGGGTTAATATTGAGATCGACTTGGCTAGAGGGTGCATTATGCATGACAAAGATCGATTGAAGGAACATCGATCTGAGGTTTGAGAGAAGAGGGTTTTGCAGGGAGACAGAGGACTTCCAGCCAAGAATTAGCCAATTTCCAGGATCAAGCAGAGGTGGCATCTAATAGCCATGCAAAGGAATCGTATAGGATGTCCCAGGGCGCACGCAGAGGTCGTATGGCGCACGGAGAGGATTCTATGTTGGGTTTTGCTGAAGCACAGGGGTTCCAGAGGTTGAGCAAAGGGTCGTACTTCATCTTGGAAGCATTGCACTAAGGTTTGGCTCAGTATTTTGTGAAGGTCGATTTTTTGTAAGAAGATCTCTATATTTTCCTGCTGAATAATAAAAAACTACAAATCTGTTGCATTGGTTTTCCCTTCGGGGTTTTTCCAGGGACTATTGTCCAAAAATCATTGTGTACTATTGATGTGATTGTTGTTACCTTCTACTTTATGTTCCTAGTTATTTGATTTCTGATGTGCATTATTTATTTGTGAAAGAAAACCTAGTACAATCAGTTATAAGTGAAATTTAATTGGTTTAATGAATTGGGTTTGAGAAAATTCACAAGACATGCTAGATTTTGCTAGCGATGAACCACCAGAGGTATCACATGCTTTAGGCAAAATTACATGGAAAATGACAAGCTACAATCCAAGATGAAGAAATGAAGCCATCTACAACTCGTCATATTCCACCACAATTGAGGAATAGTGGGTCCATCTGTAATAGTCAAGACATAAAGGCTATGATGCCACTTGCAACAATTACTGGAAAAATGGAGCCAAGAACCCTAGAATTCAAATGAAACATAAGGGTAAAAATATCACAATCTTAGTAGATTCTGGAAGTACACACAACTTCGTGGACATTAATCTTGCCAGACGACTAAATCTTGTTGTATACCCTGTAAAGAATCTTCTGGTTACAACAACTAGTGGTCAACAAATCAAAGGATTAGGATGATGCCATAAGGTTTCAGTAAATATCCAAAACAAAATTTGGAGTTTCAAACGGGGTATTATGCTCTACCTCTTTGTGGAATAATAGACATGGTCTTTGGAGTAGAATGGTTGGTGCAACTAGGAACTTACACCACAAATCTCTGGGAACAATCCATGGAATTCAAATGGCAAGGGAAGAGCTACAAGCTATACAGTTAAGGAAGCCAAGGTCTCTCGGGAAAAGAAATTACAAATCCCATACTTTCACCACAAACAAGTATTTACTAACAAACCCAGAATCCATGTGAAATTTCGTAGGGAGAGACAAATTCTTTGCTTTGAGGACAAAGCAATTTTGGAGAGGAAAGCAATGTTATGAACATAAGCTACATGTTAATAATAATAAATAATACAATAATAAATAAATAAAAATTAATTAATAAATAAAAGTCATGACTATTCATAAAGGGCACCTTAGACCATATATTAAGCCCGAGCCCCAATGTACGAGGATCATCATTCAATAATATTCAATTATCATTTTATAAAATCAACTATATACAATAACTTATAAAGCGTGAGCATTTATATGCTACAGAGGAACCTACTAGGCAGGCACAGGAATTGAACCTCAAAGTGAGAGGCCTCCCTCTACCTCTTCCATCATCAGAACCCATAGTGGTTGGGACCTTATTTCTTAGGGATAATCTAGATCTCCCTAATGTGACCCTTGATAGAGCTTGGCTTGGATCTGACTCCACTCTCTTTCTCCTATTTAGGTCCACGATCGATTGGCTCTGGGCCCTTAGAGCTAAGAAAGTTGTTCTCTCTTCCCAGCAAGATCTTCCATGATGAAGATCTCACCAGAACACAAGTTGCAGAGCTCAAACACTCTAGAGACCTAGTTAGAGGGACATGAAAGTCAAGGAAATGGGCAGTCATCAGGAACCTCAGAGCAGTCATTCGGGACTCTTTTCAACTCAGGTGAGAACCTCAATCTGGGGCTTCCAAATGACAGGCCTGCTGGAAGAGGCGACGGGGCACATGCATTTCCATCAGCTGCTAGAATGGCAATGGGTCCTTTTAGTCATCGTTGAGTGTAATGTACAATGCTCTAAGGTCAGAAAACATCCTATTCATCACCGAGACGCGTGAGAGCCTTGTTTAGCCTCTCTTGGACATCACAGAATACCATCGGTTCTCAACCTGCAGATAGGAGACGAGGAGCTCGAGTGGTATCAGAGGTTCGGGTGGAGTTGTTTGTTTCACTAGGGACTCCCTTAGGAGCAGGATATCTTTGGTGGTCGCAGATGAGTTTGCTAGGTTTATGTGGGTTCAAATTAGAGATGTTGCAGTCTGTTACTTCCCTCTAGCTTCTTCATCGTATGCTTTTCATAAAGGGCCTGATGGGGACCCCCTTATCAATTTATATGTCGGCATCACCTAGTATTCAGTGGTTGGGGAGGTTATCCTTCCAGGTGACTTCAACTCTCGCACCAGAGATCTCTATATTCCTCACCACAACCAGTCATAGGACGTGTTTTGCATCGAGGAGACAGATCCAGAATCAGTGGGGCTTAGCCAGATGTCCGACGATGCAATGGGGCCTTTCACAGCCTATGGTCGACACCTTTTACAGCTAAGGGAATCTCAGAAGTTGTTGATTTTGAACAAGCTCCCATGTTTCCCAAATTCTCGCTTTTTCTGGTGTCGGCCCCATGGAAGAGATGCGAGTGTCGTTGATTACATCCTCTAGCCAGACCCTACTTCCCTTTATTCGTCACTTATTTGTTTCCCACATCCCCCATGCAGACCATGCTCTTCTTTCCTTCTCCCTCCGGGCTAACATCCCCCTTTCCGACACACCGCTCCTCCATGGCCCACCCTGCACTACCTTATGATTCGATGAAGGGGACCCGAACACCTTCTCTACCCATCTCCGCCGAATGCTCCCCTCCAAGACCCAGTTCTCCTTACTTGACTTTACATCTACTAAGTACACGTGTCTCTCATCCATCATTTGGGAAGCAGCCCTCAAGTCCTAACCTCACTCCACCCGGCCCACCTCCACCTCCCCCAAAACCAACTCCTACCCTATGAACCAATGGTATGACAAGGAATGCAAGGCTTTCCACCGCCAACTTCGACACACCTTCACCCATGTTCACCCCTCCTACCCTAACCTCAGAGCTTCCTATCATCGTCTGTTGCCCTGCAAGGAACACCTCTTTATTTCTCAGAGGAGACGGAAATTATGTACTTCCCTTACTCACTCCCCCAAACACTTCTGACACACTGTAACAAACACTAATATATATAGAATATACAAATATAAATAAATAATCATTAAATAATAATAATTAATACATCGTAATGAAAAGACATGTCTTATCCATGGGTATATATGGCCCTCATTGTCATTGTAATCAGATATCTCATTCTTATACATTTTACTCAATATAATATTATTTCATCCTAAATGGATTACCTTATTCTATCCTATTTAAATTGGATATTCTTATAACTGTCAAACAAGTTTGTTTGTCACAGTGGTATCAAAGCGATGTCTGATATTGGCCTTTGGCCATCTGACCTTTGGTTAAAATTGCGTTGCTTTCGGCAACATATTTATTGGTCGTTGGCCATAACTATAGTGTTTCTCAAAGTTTCTCTGAAGATATGGTCCTTGACCATAATTAACCTTTGGCCATTTGAAGTCTAAAATTTTCGCTGCAAAATAAAATATCGAGGAAAAATAAACTATTACCGAGAAAAAAAAATTCAAAAGGAAAATACAATGCTCCCTGAAGATAAAACTAGAACTAGATATCAAAGAAAAGGTAAAGGAACAAGTATATATATAAAAATAAATAAGAAAGCTCCGTATGAAAAAATAAAATACAAACAAAAAAATAAAAAATATATATAAGATAATAATAATATAAAAAAAAAACCAGCGGCCTACACATTCGTCGTCCACCATACCATCGTTGTGCCAACCGCCACACCTTCGTACCAGCAGCACGTTGTCCACCGTATTGTTCAACCAACTGTCGTACGGCCAATTCAACGCAAATCTGTACTCAGCCAACCATTTTAAAATTTAGATCGGATTTTCAAAATCAGATCCGTACTTATGTACCTGCACTCATTGTTATTGTGATTGTCGTCTTACAATACGCTCCATTTAATTCATTGTGTGTCATTCGAACGATTGATTAATTTAGCATACGGTTCTATCTGTACAATAGAGCCAACATTAATTAGGCTGATAAGAAAACACTAATGCCTGCCACTCTCCCCTCCCATTCAACCTTAACCCCGAATCCTTGTTCTCTCACATATCCACTCTCTATGATATTCCTGGACAACACCAAATCCAGGTTCTCTCTCCACCCTCATCATGCTTCCTATCCTTAGACAATGACGTCAGAGAGGTCATTTGGGTGATGAGCAGTAGTAAAGCAGCAGACAAGGAGTGTTTCCACGCAAAGTTCTTTAAGCACAGTCTTCGTGCTTTGGTTTCTTACTTGGTTGATCTCTTCAACCATGTGGTCCGTACAGGTTTTCCATCAACATGGTCACAACACATTATTCACCCAATACACAAATCAGGCCCCAATTCATATCCCAACAACTACGGGACAATCAAGGTGGGCTACACGTTCTCGAAGCTCTATGCCATGGTTCTCCATATGAAGCTCTCTGAGGAGCTTGACCAAAGATCACTGAGAGCTAGGGGATAGGCAGGATTCTGACCCAATCATCAGACCATTGATCACATCTTTACCCTCTGGACCATCATTGAGGAGGCACGACATATCTCTTCAAAAGTCTATTGTTGCTTTGTAGATTTTTTAAAAGCTTTTGACTCTATCCTGAGGGAAGCCTTGTTCTAGAGGCTCAGTGACATTGGTAGATCCCAGACTCTACTAACTGCCATCATGCACCTATATGAGTCAATCCTTGGTCATCTCTGCATAGCTCACGGGATGTCTGATTTCATTAGGAGTACAATTGGGGTTAAACAAGGTTGCCCCTATCACCCACCTTATTTGGGATTTACATTGATGAGTTGGAGACCTTTCTTCACAAGCATATCCAGGACAACGATGGGACCTCCACCAAGTTTTGATATCCATCATGCGCTTTGTTGATGACGTGGTCCTCCTAGCATCATCTCTAGAGGGGCTACATAGATAGTAGGATGCCTTAGCTCTCTTCTGCGACCTTCGACAGTTGACGATCAACCTAGGTAAAACCAAGGTTATGATCTTCAACTGGTTGAAGAAGACCTCGAATCTTCATTTCTTCTTCAAAGAGGAGGAAATTGAGATCATCAACACCTACACATACTTGGGGGTGCAATTCTCAGGACCTCGCTTCAGTTTGCAACCGGCCCTCTAACCTCAAATCAACAAGGGCTACGTATCCTTACCCTTCTCGAGAGACAGTGCTTCTGACACCATTTTCAGGTCATCTCATTCAAGATGTTCGTCATGGACTCCCTCATCCGACACCTACACATACTTGGGGGTGCAATTCTCAGGACCCCGCTTCAGTTTGCAACCGGCCCTCTAGCCTCGAATCAACAAGGACTACGAATCCTTACCCTTCTCGAGAGACCGTGCTTCCGACGCCATTTTCAGGACATCTCATCCAAGATGTCTGTCATGGACTCCCTCATCCGTCCCACTATTCTCTATGGCTAAGAGATTTGGGGGCCTTCTTTACTTGAGTCTGATTGGGCCTCAACTGAGAGTGTCCAAACCCTTCCCCTCCGCTGCATCATTAGATGCAAGTAGACAGTCCCTGAACACTTCATCCTAGCAGAGTTTGGGGCCCAACCCCTCCGACTTGGATACAATGTTCAAACTAGTCTCTTTTCTACATCGCATCTAGTGGAGGTTCGTTGACTCGGTGAAGGGGCAAGACCGATACCCATACGTGGCCTATTGCTCTTCAAAGACCAATTCCCTTGCTAGGCCTTTGGGTCAGGCTCGAGGTTGGTCGCGGGGGTTTCAGATCTTTTAAAGTCCATGGGCATTTAGATGAACTGTTTCCCTCCGTTCAGATATTCCTTGGATGCACCTGGCCACCTCCTACCTACCAGATAGGAGTTGAATAGGATCATCAAGGATGACATTTACAGGCAGTTTATTCAAATCACTTGGGTTAACCCTCAGGGTGGGTTACGCCCAAAGATGGCCTCCTACATTGAGCATTTATTGGAGCTTAGGGACGGGCTCATTGTTCGACCATAGTATACACTCTGCCATTGGGTGCACGCTCTTTGCATTCCCTTAGGCTAGTTTAGAGTTGGTTCTCATAGACTTAGAGTAGAGACCAACCACTGGATTGATCAATCAGACAGGATCGACCATCTACAAGAGGTCGATATTGAGGAGCACTTCATCTACTGCTACCCCATCTATTATGAGATTAGAGGGAGGTTCCATTGCCTATTCAAGGAGATTCATGCCCTTACTGGCTTCTTCAGATATTCCAACCAAAGATACTTGGCATTATACATGCAGGAGACCCTCAAGCTCAGAGCCCATTTTCTTTAGCCTCCTACTAGATTAGACTCTAACTAGCAGCAAATCACTTCCTTCTTTACGGTGCTACCCTCGGGAAGGGGCACTAAGAGACAAGTCGATATCTGCACAGCTCTGGACTCTAGATCAGTATGGGACCCGTGGGGCCTTCCCTTGTTCCACGAGATTTCAGCGGCATGTCCATATCAGATCCCTCCCCGTGAGACAGGCGAGATCCCCCAAACATCAACAGCAAACTACCTCCTCCAGACAGCAACACAAGGGACAGTACAGACATCCCACCAACTCTCCCTCTAGACATCATATTATACTGATCTTTCTTCATTCGACCTCGGATGTTAGGAGTGATGAGTTTATTCGATCACAAACCTACCTCAGTACGTTTGGACCTTATTCCTGGATCTTTTCCTTTGATACATCTCCACCCTAGAGCGGATTTTTGATCTTGGAGTCGAGGGATGTTCATGTCTCAACTTAGCTCTCACTCTCTATTCTACCTTACTCTACTTTAATTTCTGCATCTTGCTTTTTATAGGAGACCTTTTGGTACTACTACTTTGTAGCGACATCATTGTACTCAACAGTCCCTTTGACCTACTTTTGTGGTCATGAGTCGAACATTAATAAAATTATCTTATCTTATCTTATCTATATGGATTTCAGCTTATTTCCCTTCTTATGTTAGATATTCCTTAGTAAATCAACTTTTGGTTCATTACGATAGTGTATTTCAATGCAACAGAAGAATATACGGAATTGTAGCGGAAAGGATGACAGCAACATACAGTAGAGAGTACAACAATTGTAAAACGTCAATTGGTACGATAGTTGTGTTGAAATATTGTAGCTCAGACAGGTGTTCTTGCTTAGGCGAGGTGTCACACAAGAAAGGAACACTAGAATTAATGGTTCTCCAAGTCATTTAAATTTTTTCTATGTCTAACTTAGGAAAATGTGATTAATTAATCTAATTAGTGTCATTTAAATATTTCCTAAGTCTAAACTTAGGAAATGACAATAATTAATCAGTATTAGTTAACCTCCTGTTAGAAGCTTCTTTGATCTTATCCAAAAGTCAAAGTTAGTTTCAAATTAAATCATAGCCATTGATTTGACATGATGGGGATCTAATCTTCATCGTTGAATCAACTAGCCAGAGATTTAAAAGGAGAACGGGTGGCTTGAGGAGAAACACACTTGTGAAGTTGACATCGAGGGCTTTTCGACTGCAGATCAAAAGTAAGGAAGGATTCTTGGAAGAGTTCAAGGGCAAAGAGGGAGATAGGAGGGTTGCTAACCTTCATCTTCAGCAGAGGCGTGAACCAAGGTGTGACAAAGGGGTAGAGTCTCTTTCTGCTTGGGCCGTGAGGGTCGTATTTGTTGTAGAGGTCGAGTTAGGGTGTTGGGAGGGCCGAGTTGAGGCTGTTGTTGCAGCAAAAAGGGAGAGAGGGCTAGGGTGTAGCCTTCCTAATCCAGATTGGATCATTATATTATTTGTCATCTATCTCACTACTTTTTGGGTGGAAAAATTGGAGGAATCAACTTGCAGGGCCATTTTGGCGGCTAGTCCAAATTTGAAAATTTTGGTCCAAACTTTACTTCGTGGGAAGATTCTAAATTCTACACTTCGATACCTTTCCAACGACGCAAACCGTTCGTCATCGAAGTTCGTATGAGAAAGTTATGCCTCCCGCAAGTTGACCTACCATATTGATCACCATGGCACAAGTGGATGCCACATCAGCCTCCATTACTTAGACATGTGGGGCTAGCTATGTAGTGGATTTTCTAAGAACATTCTAGAAGGTCCAAAACCTTATCACAATTGAAGGTTGAGGAAGTCAAAAACATATCCCTAGATGGTTATCGAGCTATGTTAAAAACCGAGCCGCTAGGAGGAGAAGGGGGTTCCATTCTTTTGCATTGTATCATGTTCCATAGTTGAGCAGAACATCTGAGAGTGGTATTCTGTGAGCATAACAGAGGAGGAGAGACTCTATAGCAGCCATTCAGACCACAGTTCAAAGGCAACTCCACAGAGAGTGCCTCTTTCTTTGTACTTGCAACATTTTCTATACCAAAGAAAAGAGAGCAAAGCAACCCCACCTTCTAGCTGTGTTTTCTCCCGTATTGGGTTTCCCAGGTCATATCTTCTGATAATTTGTGGATGGTGTGAATGTATTTTACTGTTCTCTATTTTCTGCATCTTATCTATTTTATCAGTAACAAAATATTATGAAGATCTAAAGGAAATTAACCTTCATAGTAAAGATTTCAGTATTTTATTAGATATGTTGTGACGAATTGTTCCAGTGGAATATCCACGGCAGTTTACAGATCATATTGGTATTAGAGCAGGTTTTCTTTTGGGTATTTGTGGGAAGTTGCAGGACCCAAGAATCAACTTAAAGAGAAGTCGCAAAAACCCTATCCATGGCGGACGAGTCTGTTCATAATAACCCTCAAGATCCAACAGAAGAGAGATTTGAACAGTTGGAAGCACAAGTTGCAGACATCAGTCGCAATATGAACCTCCTCATGGCGGCTCTATCAAG
This sequence comes from Picea engelmannii, assembly GCA_009831015.1. Lineage (NCBI taxonomy): Eukaryota > Viridiplantae > Streptophyta > Pinopsida > Pinales > Pinaceae > Picea > Picea engelmannii. Next base: position 185,672 of record ML803666.1, read on the forward strand.
TAAGCTCGAACCGTTCGAAGATGATGGAGGCTCTAACTCAGAGAACAGATCGGAGGGGAAATCGAAAGATCAGGAAGACTCTGTAAAGGGGTCGCATAAAGAATCCGAGAAAGAGTAGCCAAGTTCGAGTGTCATGAACCCTTCACAGTCCCTATTCAAGATGGAAGCATAAGTGGACATAAAACCATACGAAGGTGAGATCAATGCATTAAAACTGAATCATTGGTTGCAACATGAAGTTTATTTTAGCATTCACCATATAGAGGAAGAGCAGAAGATTTCATTTGCTAGATTGAAGTTAGAGGGCCATGCTTTAACCTGGTGGGAAAGCCACACGGAAACACTTAGGCTGGAGGGTGATCTGCCAATAACTAGATGGGAGGACTTCAAAACCCTCATCAAGTCCCAATTCTACCCTATCGGGTATGAAGAGGATCAATGGATCCGACGAATCTACTTCAGGCAAAGGCAAGGGCAGAATGTACAGGAGTACACCACTGAGTTCAAAAAGATGGCCATCATGTTGGGTATCTCTCCCAAGAACTCAGATGTACTCAACAAGTATCTGGGGGGGGTTATACAATCATCTATGAAAGCAGGCGATGCTCTTCAAGCCAAGGACGATGGATGAGGCTTGTGTACAGGCACAGTACCTGGAAAACATAGGCCAAAAGAAGGGGCAGCCAAGTAGTTCAAAGCAAAAAGAGGACCAAGAAAATTCCAAGGAGGGGAAGAAGACGTGGAAAGGGGGAAAAGATAAGAAGATAGCAGCCACTGCACAACAGAGTAAAGATCCCAGCAACCATTGCAATCATTGCAACATTGATGGCCACACCGAGGGAAAATGTTGGAAACTACATCCAGAGTTGAACCCAAAGAATCGCAAGGAGGACGGAAAGAAAAAGAACCTTCTAGCCAAAGATTCAAGCAATCAGGTTGAAAGTAGCTCGGATGTTGATAACAAGATTGTCTGCACATCTGTGCAGAAGGAGGTGAATCTGAGTAGCCTTCATCACCAGGAAGAGAAGGAGATGACCAAGCTCTTCCACATCAAGATTCAAGTTAAGAAGACCAAGATAGATGCTATGTTCGACTTTGGTTCACGAGCTAATATCATAGCAGCGGATCTGATCAACAAGCTTGGATTGCAGGTTCACAATCATCCTAGCGCCTATCCATTGGGTTGGGTAAACAAGGATGTAGAGATAAAGGTAACGAAACAGTGTAAGATTAAATTTTCTATAAGTGTTGATTTTATTGATGAAGTGGAATTTGATGTAGTACCCCTTGATGTATGTGGAGTAGTGTTTAGAAGCCCTTACATGTATGAGGGATGCAATCTTCATGTGGAGAGCTAACCAATATCGATCGATCAAGGATAAGAAGTCATACATCATCAATGCACATAAAGGCAAGTCAAGGATCCCACTGGTAAGTGCCAACCAAGCCAAGAAATTGATTGGTTCAAGTAAGAAATATGTTTTGTTTTTCTTAAGAGAAAATCAGTCTGATGATGAGTCAATGAGAGTGAAGGAATCCCTGGAGGGGTGTACTAAAGAGCAAAAACATCAATTGGAGGAGTTGTTACAGGCATACAAAGGAGTGTTCCAGGAGCCTAAAGGGCACCGCCTAAGAGGGAAGTGGAGCACAAAATACAGTTATTGCCAGACTCCCCTTTGCCAAATATTGCACTGTATAGACAGTCCATTCTAGAAGCAAATGAAGTGAAGAAGCAGTTGCAGCAGTTGTTGGAGCAGTGTGATTCAACCAAACACCTCACCTTGTGGGTCACCCATCATAATTGTGCCCAAGAAGGATGGGACTTGGAGAATGTGTATCTATTACAGGGCATTGAACAAGATTACACTGAAGAATTGGTACCCCCTACCAAGGATCGATGATCTGTTGGACCAATTGCAGCATGCCAAGTATTTCACTAAGTTGGATTTGAAATCAGGATATCACCAGGTACGAGTCAAAGAAGAAGATACCTGGAAAACTACCTTCAAGACAAGGCAAGGTTTGTATGAGTGGTTAGTTATGCAATTTGGTTTATGCAACCCGCCGACTACATTTATGAGACTGATGAATGATGTTTTACGCCCTTTTCTAGATTCATTTGTTATTGTTTATTTGGATGATATATTGGTTTATAGCGCTACCTGGGAGGAGCACATCTTACATCTTATGCAGGTGTTAGAGACTCTGAAAAAGCACCAGTTGCTAGCTAATCTCAAGAAATGTGAGTTTGCTCAGCAGTCGTTGGTGTATTTGGGGTATGTGATCGATGGAGGGGAGCTCAAGATAGATCCCACAAAGATGGAGGCCATCATGAAATGGTCAGTTCCTACAAATGTCACCGAAGTTAGGAGTTTTGTTGGGGCGGCACAATACTTGCGGAAGTTCATAGCTTCATTTTTAGCGGTAGATGCACCACTCCACGCCATAACAACCAGTGGTAAGAGTTTCCAGTGGGGGAAGAAACAGCAGAAGGCCTTTGATGAGCTGCAAAGAAAGATCAGTCAAGCACCAGTGCTCGCACTACCAAAGTTGCAGAAGCCAAACAGATGCAAGTGGGTATGTCATGGGAGCAGTGTTGAAGCAGGGAGGAAGGCCCATTTGTTATCATTCTAAAGTATTTCATGGGGCAGTTCTCAACTACCCTACCTACGACAAGGAACTCTATGTCTTGATACAAGTTGTCAAAAAGTGGAAACGCTGTCTAATGGCCAAGGAAACCATCATCCACACAGATCACCAGCCACTATAGTATTTGCAAGCCCAGAGTAAGCTACAACAAACTAGACATTACAAGTGGATGGGGTTTTTACAACAATTTTATTTGGTCATAAAGTATAAGAAGGTTAGCACAAACAAGTTGGCAAACATGGTTTCACGGCCACCCACATCCAAGATTACAGCTTTGGGAACTTTGATGCACATGGAGCCTCTTACCCATGATGCATACAAAGAGGCATACACAAAATATGAGGACTTCAAAGAGGTGTTTCAGCAGCTACATGGACAAATTCACATAGAAGAAGGTGACAGCAAGGTTGATTATCATTTCCAGAATGGGTTACTCTACAAGCTTGACAAGCTCTGTGTTCCTAAAGGTGAACAATTGCAGCTTATTAGAAAGGCTCACACCTCCAAGGTTGCAGGACATTTTGGTGTTGGGAAGACGGTCGCCAACTTACAGAGGTATGTGTATTGGCCCAGAATGCAAGAAGATGTAGCACGGTATATTAGAGGATGTATACTTTGTTGTACCAGCAAGCCCAACAACAAGAAGCAAGGTCTATACCATCCCCTACCTGTACCCACTCAACCTTGGGAAAGCATTTCCATGGAATTTGTGGGAGGTTTACCAACAACCAGGAAGGGACATGACTATCTGTTTGAGGTAGTTGACAGGTTCAGCAAAATGTGCATTCTCGTGCTTTGTAAAAAGACCATCAATGGACAAGAAGCAGCAAAGGAGCATCATCTCAGATAGGGATACCAAGGAGCATCATCTCAGATAGGGATACCAGATTTCTCAGTGCATTTTGGAATACATTGTGGGAGAAGATGGACACTAAGATGAAGAGGCCTACAGCACTCCATCGACAGACAGATGAACCGACAGAAGTAGTCAACAAGACTTTGGTGCAACTTTTGAGGGGTTACAATCAAAAGCATCTGAAGACTTGGGATGAAAATTTGATCTATATACAGCACTTATAACAGAGCAATCCACACTTCTACTGGCAAGTCACCTTTTGAAACTTGCTTTGGGTATTTTCCAGCTTCACCCTTAGATGTTGTATATGGACAACAAGGAGGAGTGAAGGAGGACCTCACAGGAGATGTATTAAAGACATAAAAAATTATTGAGAAGATCAGGCAGATCCATTTGGAAGTACAGGAGATGCATTAAAGACAGAAAAAATTGTTGAGAAGATCAGGCAGATCCATTTGGAAGTACAAGAGACACTGAAGAAGACACAGGAAAAGTACAAGGCTAGACATGACCAGCACAGAACAGAAAAAACATTTAGAGTGGGAGACAAAGTATGGTTACAGCTAAATAAGGAAAGATTACAGGGTCCTGGTAAGAAGATCAAGGCTCTGCAGTATGGTCCTTTTGAGGTATTGGAAAAGGTGGGAGATAATGCCTACAGACTCGGTCTACCCCCATACATGCGCATTTACTCAGTAGTGAATGTGGAGAATTTCAAACTCTATGAGCCCTCCATGTTGGATCAGGACGAGGAGCAGGTCCTACCTTTCATAGAGGATTTAGCACCAAATGCTCAAGCAGAGTAGGAAGAAGACACAGTTTTGGAGAAGCGGTCCAAAACTACAAGACAGGGGTAGCATGACCTTTGGCAGATTGGGTTGAAAGGACAACTTCCAGGCAAAGCAAAGTGGTACTCTAGGGAGAAGGTAGAGGAAAAATTTCCTCACCTCATTAAATAAAGATTTTGGAGACCAAAAGCCTCCCTAAATGGAGAGGTATGATCTAGATTGGATCATTATATTATTTCAGTGTTCCACGGGGATGTGTCCCCCAGGGTTGGATGTGTGCACCATACATTTCCCATGCACCATGGACGGGGGGACTCTTGGGGAGTTGTCTCCCTGCGTCCCCCTTTCGGGGAGACGGGGGGAGTCGTCTCCCCGCATGCCCCTTTCGAGGAGACGGGGGGACATGACCCCCCAGAATGGGGGACGCGACTCCCCAAAAAGGGTGTGTATGGGCATCTCCCTTGAAAAGGGGGACTTTTGGACGTCACCCCTCGAAAAATTAAAAAAGAAAAATATAAAAAAAGAAACAATTCATGAAATAATTACTCAAGTCTAAACCTAAGGCTATGTCTTTGACTTGTCACTACTTACTATTTTTTAGTTTGAGTAATTCCAATTTACTATTTCAGACTTTAGTATCTACTATTTTTCTTAGTACTAATTAGATTCTAGAATGATGAACGATCAGTATCAATATTTTACTATTTTTGTTTCATTTATGATTTATGAATCAATGTATTTCATCACTGAATTTGAATTTGAATCATGTTTATATCATTTACAAATTTGAATTTTCAATTTAGTAGTATTTAGTGTTTTGATTTTACTAATGAATTTGCATAGAATGAATTTTTATTGTTGAGATTTTATAATTATTATTTTTATTTTTAAAATTATATATATATATATGTGTGTGTGTGTGTGTGTGTGGCATCCCCCTATCCCCCATTTCCCTAAAATCCCTAAAACTTGGGGGTGTTTCCACACGTTCCCCCTGTGCGTCTCCCCGAACCCGCATCCCCCCATCCCGGAGTCTCGATGGAACATTGTATTATTTGTCATTTATCTCACTAATTTTTGGGTGGAAAATTGGAGGAATTAGCTTGCAGGGCCATTTCGATGGTTGGTCCAAATTTGGAAATTTGGGACCAAAAGACAATCAGAAATCTTCCAAAGCCATTTTGAGGCATCAAACAACCTTTTTTTGATCCAAACTTTATTTTGGTGGAAGATTCTAAATTCTAAACGTCGATACCTTTCCAGCGGTGCAGATCGTTCATCAATCGGAGTTCCTATGAGAAAGTTATGCCTCCCGCAAGTTGACCTACCATATTGATCACCATGGTGCAAGTGAATGCGACGTCAACCTCCATTACTTAGACATGTGGGACTAACCACGTAGTGGATTTTCCCAGAACACTCTAGAAGGTCCAAAATCTTATCACAATTGAAGGTTGAGGAAGTCAAAAACCTATCCCTAGATGGCTATCGGGCTATGTTAAAAACCGGGCAACTAGGAGGAGAAGGGGGTTCCATTCATTTGCATTGTATCTTGTTCCATAGCTAAGCAAAACATCTGAGAGTGGTATTCTGTGAGCATAACAAAGGAGGAGAGATTTTGTAGCAGCCATTCAGGCCACAGTTCAAAGTGCCTCTTTCTTTGTACTTGCAACATTTTCTATACCAAAGAAAATAGAGCAGAGCAGCCTCACCTTCTAGCTGGGTTTTCTCCCGTATTGGATTTCCCAAGTCTTATCTTGTGTTTATTTGTGGATGGTGTGAATGTGTTTTACTGTTCTCTATTTTCTGCATCTTATCTATTTTATCAATAACTAAATATTCTGGAGACCTAAAGGAAATTAACCTTCATAGTAAAGATTTTAGTATTTTATTAGATTTGTTGTGACGAATTGTTCCAGTGGAATATCCACAAAAGTTTACAAATCACTTACCAACTCAACCAGAGCCAAATCGTGGGAACTGTGAGTTCCTTTAGCACACCCATGGCTGCATATTACATGCAGACAGCAGATTCGTAAGGCAGGAGGCCTAGACTCAGAGCCATATGCTCGGATCTGCTCAAATCCAAGTCAGATTCCTCTTTGGATGAAATTGCCAGGTTTGGCATTGATGTAATCATTTTCTAGATTTGTCGAAGCTGAATATTAAACCCTCATTTGTTGGTTTCCCCCGGAGTTGGGGTTTCCAGGGTATTTCTGGTGTCTAAAAATTGTGTGATTGGTTTCTATATATTCCGTTGTGCATTGCAAGGTTAAATTGCTCAGTTATATTTTTGTTTTATAGATCAGAATTTAGAATTTGTTGGTGTTCTTGTTCTGGGCATAAAAATCTATTGTGTTCATAAATGAGTTTGTTGAGCATAAATAAATTTAACATGGTATCAGAGCTTTGCCTCTGAGAAGGAAGCCAAGGGTTTACACAAGAATTTTCAGCCAGCAGTATTCTTCAGATCAAGGAGTTTGTGACAGCGGGGTTTCGGAGAAGTGTCAATCTTAGGTATCAGATTTGAAGATAGGTTAGATGGTGCATCTAAATTTGGCATCTGGAAGGAGCGTATATTGTTGTCATTGGAGGAGTATGGGCTCAAGGAATTTGCACTTCAAACAGTTGCAGTTCCAACTAATGCACAGCAAGTTGAAGCTCACAAGAAAAATGATGCCAAGGCAAGGCGTATCATCTTGGATGGGTTAAGGACCATATTGTCCCTCACCTCTCAGGAATGAATACAACCAAGAAGATGTGGGAAGCCATCATTAAACTGTACCAGAATTCAAACCTCAATAGAAAGATGGTTTTGAAGGAGAAACTCCGAAATAACAAAATGGGAAAGGGGGAAAGTGTATCCTCCTACCTCACCAAACTCAGACAAGTAAAGGATGAATTGGCAGTTGTTGGAGAAACTATAGATGGCACTGAACTTATAAGGATAGCTTTGAATGGCTTCTCCAAATCATGGGATGTCTTTGTGAGAGGCATTGTTGCCAAGGAACACACTCCAGACTGGGATCGATTGTGGGATGACTTCATGCAAGAAGAGTTGAGGTTAGCATCTCTCAGTGGTAGCAACAGTCATCACAAGGGTGAGGAAGAAGAGAACATTGCTCTTGCAGGAAATGGCAAAGCTAAAACCAAGAAAGGCTCAGGAAGTGGGCAGACCTCCAAAGGAGAGAAGAAACATGACATGAGCAAAGTTAAATGTTTTGCTTGTCACAAGCCAGGACACTATGCCAGTCAATGTCCTAACAAGAAGGATAAGAAGTCGTCTCAAACAGCAGCTTCAGCGGACATTGACGAGTTTTCTTCCAAGTTTGATGAGGATTTCTCACTCATCGCTTGCACAAAAGCCATAGGGGTGTGGTATATTGATAGTGGTACGTCATATCATATGATAGGAGTTAGAGAACACTTCTCTAGTTTTAGAGAGGAGGAGATGAATTTCGATATAGAAATGGGGAATAAGTCCAGATGTACTCCAGTAGGACGAGGGACAGTCACCTTTCAGAGGGAGTCAAGCAAGACATTCAGTTTTACAAATGTTTTTTTCGTACCATGGATGAAAAAGAACCTGATATCAATTTCAACGCTTCAAGACAAGGGGTATGATGTGTCATTCAGAGGACCGAAAGTCTACATTCATCCCAAGGGGTCGAAGCAGGCCAAGATGATAGGGATCAGGTCACGCAAGTTATACAGGTTGCAATTTGAGTCACTTCGGGCATTGATAAGTAGCAGTAAGGCTATGGGAGAGTTGTGGCATAGGAGGATGGCTCACTGACACCATGGGGCACTTAACATGCTCAAGGAGATAGTGACTGGCCTTCCAGAGTTGAGCACCGAGCACAGTGATGTGTGTAAAGGGTGTGCCTTGGGAAAGCATGCAAAGACAACTTTTCCAAGCAATGACAATTGATCAAAGAGCATATTGGATTTAGTGCATTCAGATGTATGCGGGCCTATGTCTTCAACATCCTTGACAAGATGTGAGTATTTTGTCACATTCATAGATGATTTCTCCAAGAAAACCTGGATCTGCTTCATGATGGCCAAAGATGAGGTCTTCAGTCACTTTCAAGGGTTTAAGGCTCTTGTAGAGAATGTGCCAGGATGGAAGATAAAGGTTCTCAGATCAAATAATGGAGGTGAGTACACGAGGAAAGCCTTCAAGGAGTTATGTTCATGAGCAGGGATCAAGAAGGAATTGACAATTCCCTACAACCCTCAACAAAATGGGGTAGCGAAACGGAAGAACAGAGCCATTGTTGGTGCTGCTAGAGCTATGTTGTACGACCGAGATCTACCCAAGTTCCTATGCGCAAAGGCATGCAGTACTACGGTATACATACAGAACAGGAGTCCTCACAAAGTGTTGGGAAGATTGACTCCTGAAGAGGCATTTACAGGGAAGAAGTTGGAAGTTGGTCATTTCAGGATTTTCGGTTGCCTAGTATATTGCCATGTTCCCTCAGATAAGAGGTCGAAGCTTGATTCCACAGCTAAGAAGGGGATCTTCGGTGGTTATAGCGAAACTTCGAAGGCCTATCGAGTCTATGTTCCAGCATTAAAGAAGACAGTGGTCAGAAGGGATGGTTGATTCGAGGAGGAGAAGGCTTTCAGGAAGTCTTATGATGTACCAGTAACAATAGGAGATCAAGAGTTGGTAGCTCCAAAGAAGGAACAAGAGTCACAGGTACAGGTACAGGTACAAGGAGTAGTACTCAAGCAGTGGAGCAATATGAGGAGCAGGAAGCTCCACCCACCGAGATTGTACCTCCTACTGCAGGGAGGAAGAGGAGCCGAGAGGTTTCTCAAACATTACGAAATTCTCAAGAGTTCGTGAGTGCTCTTAGGACGAGTGTCAGATAAAGCAGGCGACCACAACGATATTCAAGGTAAATGGCGTTGACGAGTGATCTCATTAACAGGAAGCATCGGAGCTGCAGGTTTGGCAGGATACCATGGTGGATGAGCATGCCTCCATCATGAAGAATGATGTATGGGAGGTGGTGCCAAGACCAGAGGGCAAGTCATTGGTTGGGTCTCGCTAGATCTATAAGATCAAGCATGTTGCAGATGGCAGCATTGAGAAATTCAAAGCCAGGTTCATAGCTAAGGGGTTCTCTCAGAAAGAGGGAGTTGACTATGACGAGAAATTTTCCCCAATAGCCAAATATACTTCCATCAGGGTCGTGATCTCATTAGCAGTAGAGATGGGTTGGCAGATTCATTAGATGGACGTCAAGACGGCTTTCGTCCATGGAGTTATTGAGGAGGAAGTGCATATAGAACAACCAAAGGGTTTTGAGGTATATGGGAGGGAGTCCAATGTATGTAGACTGAAGAGAGCATTGTATGGGCTCAAGCAAACACCCAGAGCGTGTTATCAGCACATTGATAATTACTTGCAGAGCATGGGCTTCATGAAGAGTGAGGCAGACTCAAATCTATATTATATCATGATAGGGAGAGAGCCACTCATTCTCGTGTTATATGTGGATGATCTATTTCTGACAGGTTCACAGAGGCTTATTGCAGATTGCAAGAGGGATCTTGCTTCGGAGTTCAATATGAAGGATTTGGAGTTGATGCACTATTTTCTTGGATTGGAAGTGTGGCAGCGAGATGGCAAGATTTTCCTAGGACAGGGGAAATACACAGTAGATATCTTGAAGAGATTCAGTATGCAAGACTGTAGACCGATGTCTACACCCATGGTTACTAATTGGAAGAAGATAGATGCTTCCAAGCAGGAGGCAGTGGAACCCTACCTCATACAGGCACTTGATAGGCTCTCTCATGTATCTCGTCAATACTAGGCTAGACATTTGTTTTGTTGTAAATACTCTCGGTCGGTTCATGTTTGAACCAAGGAGAGCACATTGGACAGCAACAAAACATATATTGAGGTACCTATGTGGCACAATTGAGTATGGTTTGAGGTATGCTCAGGGAGATGGAGTGAAGTTGATAGGCTTTACAGATGCAGACTGGGTAGACAATGCAGTGGACAAGAAAAGCACTTCAGGGTGTTGTTTCAACTTGGGATCGAGGGTTGTCTCTTGGTTCAGAAGGAAGCAAAAGTCTGTTGCATTGAGTTCTGCAGAAGTAGAATACATGGCAGCATGTGAGGCCGTCTGGCTTCGAAAACTGCTAGTGGCATTGTTTGGTCAGGAACTATAATCGACCATCATACATTGTGATAATCATAGTTGCATAAAACTCTCTGAGAATTCGGTGTTTCATGATAGGTTGAAGCACATAGACATTAGGTATCATTTCATTCGAGATTGTGTGCAGAAGGGTGCAATCCAACTACAGTATGTGCCTATAGATGAGCAGGTGGCGTGTGCATATAGATGAGCAGGTGGTGGATACTCTTGTTGAGATTTGGGTACCTTGGAAAGTGGTCCCCTTGTGTTTGTGAGTCTCTAAACACAAAGGGGGAGACTATTACCCTTATTACTTTACTTTATGTTCTAATTTCACGTTGACTTAGGAGTTTAAGTCAAAAGTGAAATATGTCACTTAAGTTATTAAAGTGAAATTTAATTCACTTTGTGAGTGAATTAAAGGACATGAGGCAAACTAAGGAAACTTGAGAAAGTGGGTTTTCTAAGTGAGATTTTTGGATTAAATCTCACCCATTGATTAGACATGACTAGATTGGATCTAGGCCATTGATCTTTTAGGGTTTGGCCAAAGAGAGGCTAAAGAAGGGAAAAGGGTAAGAAAGAGGCTCATTCTTCACTTGAGAGATTTGACAGGAGAGAAGGAGGAGAGAGAAGCTCTTGGGCACATTTCTTGAGGAGAGGAGGGTGCATGAGGTCAAGGGCTTGAGGAGATGCTTTGCTTGGGTGCTAGCTTGCATGGAGGGTCATTCATGGAGGCTTGGGCACCATCTTGAGTAGGGGCGCATTCTTGAAGAGGAGGGGCGCACAAGTTTATGGAGGGGCACACTTTGTGAGAGAGGCGCATCAAGCTTGAGGAGAAGGGCGCACCTTGTTGAGGAGAGGCGCACTCTAGAGGAGTGGAGGGTGCAAGGCAAGTGAGGGTGCATACTACACTTGTGTTTTTGCTAGAGGAGGGGCGCACTTGAGCTTAGTGCGCACCAAGCCATGGAGGGAGGCGCTCTTGTGTAAGGGGTGCAAGACCAAGGGCAAAAGCAAAGGCAAAGGGAAAGGTTCAAGTTCAAGCAAAGGCAAAGGCAAAGGCAAGCACAAGGAAAGAGGGCCAAGGGATTAGCAAGGGAAGAAGGGCGCCTTGCTTCAATGGGCTAGCAGGCACATCTTCATGGGACTCCAAAGCATCCAAGAGTGGTTGCTATTGTACCAGGTTCACTTGAATATGTTTTCCGTGTTGTACATTTCTCTTTGAGATCTTCTATATACATCTATCTCCAAACTAGTTTTCCACGGGGGGGTTTTATYCAGGGTCGTGTTGACCAAACATACTTGTGTCCAAATTTCATGTATGCTTAGTTGTTAAATCAATTGTAAGAGTTGTAAAGATCTAGAGGAGTGTTATTTGTTTTGAGTATATTGCATGTGCTAACCACCGGTTACGAAAACACTTGTTATGAACATAAATATACATATAAAATAGATATTCATAACATAATAATTAATTAATAAATAATAACTATTAATAATGAAAGGACATGACTATTGGTTAAGGGCAGGCACCCCTGTGTGGGTATATAAGCAAGCCCTCATTCTCATTTGTAATCATCTTATCTTATCTATTCATATATTATTTACAGTCCTACATGGATTACTTTGTTATATTCCAAGTATTTTGGATAATTCTTGTGTGAGCGAACTTTGTTCGTCTCATTTGGTATCAGAGCTTTGTTTTTATGATCCCGGCCTTTGGCCTGTCTCTTTATCAGACCTTGTCTGAACCGACTTTTAGCCAACCCCGTCGTTTGTCTGAGAAATTTGGTCTTTGACCACCAACCAGGCCTTTGGCCATTCAAAATTTTCAAAGTTCTTAGGAACTTTGGTCTTTGACCAATTTAGGCCTTTGGCCATATAAAACTCACGATTCTGTTGAAGAACATTTCACTGCCGAGAAATCAAGAACAATATATATCAGAAATTTTGTTTAAAAAAACAAAAAGAACCTTTGCTGCCCAAAATTTATTGTTCCGTACAGCCAACGCAGTACAATCAAAATTCAATAACTTACAGTGAAAAATTGCAGCCGTACAATATTTAATTAACAGTCAATTGTTCGTACATAATTGAATTCAAGTGCAAAATTTTGTACAGTCCGTACGGCCAATTCACGGCAAATCTGTACCATCCAAAATCTTTATTGTCGTTACATATCATTGTCTGTCCATACAGTCACGCATACAGTCACGGTTTAAAAATCAAAATTGCCATCCGCAGTTGTCCATTCCACAGTCGTTCGGCGTACAGTCCGTATTGTAGTCGCCTGCAAATGCAATCATACTCTCTATCTGTACAAATGTTGGTTTAAAAAATTTAATTGTTACATTATACCTGTCCATACCATCCACTGACATTGCAATTATGTCCACCCGTACAAAAAATTAATTAATTGAGTGTATTGGTTGCGTCCGTACAGTCGTGACCTTTAATCATATAGTTCGTAAGTTTTAATTCAAAGGTATAAAAGGCCAGTTCCATATAAAAAGGGAAATATATTAACCTTTTTATTTAAGTAAGGAAGGCTAGCCTTTATTCAACATAACTATTATACGCAAGGAAAAGTTATAAAGGTGTACTTTTAATTTAAAATTAATTTAGAAGTCCCTTAACTTTCAAATCAAGTTATTAAGGAGATATATTTAATAAAGGAAAAAAATAAAAGAAAAAGTTAAAAGATATATTATTATATTTTAAAGTCACTTTTATGACTTTATTATTATTATT
>ML803666.1:221281-232146 GCA_009831015.1 Picea engelmannii
CTGTAATAGGATGGCAGCAGAGGAGGAGGCGGCGGGCTTTTGGACACTTTGCAACAGCAAACAAATGGAACCTCAATTCAGCAACCCTTAGCACAGTAAGATACTTGGCAACAACAAGGAAAAGACCGGGCAGCAGTAAAGAAAGGACCCTCCACACAGCATAAACAAAAGGACCTGTCAACAGCAATAAAAGAATATTGGTCTGAACTGTTGAAGGAGGCCGCAGCTCAACTATAAGATCTCAGAACAATCCGCCAGACTTGGAAGAGGAGAGAATGAGTGTAAGTAAAGTGAGAGGGAAGGGTTTATATTTATACTTTTAGGCTGGGGCTAGGCTAATAAAAAATATAATTAAAAATAACATATTCAATTAATATAAATATTAATTTAATATGTTATAATTAAACTTAATTAATATTGTTGGCACAGGTGCAGACCCAGGGTTCAACGCTACAAGAACGCACCAACAAAACCCTAACTACCGACCCTTTCGGCAACACCTGCGAAGCAGATGAAGTCTCACCCGAGGTAGAGGCAGGGGTGGTTGCAAGACTCAGGTGTCTGCAACCTTAACTGGGACACAGATCTATGATTATATCGCTTATAGAGCACTTAGCATCGATCATTCATCCATATTCAGTCCTTATTATACTTCACAAATAGCACAGAGCATCGCGGCATTCATTTAGATCTAAGGTATCTTAAAACTTAGCACTAGTAAAACAGATCAGATCCAGTAGATCAGCACTAAGCATCTTTATACATATCAGATCTACTATTCATACACATCTAATAAGCACAAAGCATAAATAGATCTATCTAAATATATCAAAGCACTTAGCAAAAGCAGAGATAAGCACATTGAGTCAAAGCACAAAGCATAACACAGAGGATTTACGTGGTTCACCCCCACCCTGGGGCTACGTCCACCAACTCTTCTTCTTTATTATCGTCGGTCAAGCGATTACAAGCACAGAGCCGTAGAAAACCCTACTTCGCACATGATAGAAGATCTACGCAGTTCGCTAGATCCTTCTTCCTTGCCTTTCAGCACAAAGCCTTCTCTATCTTCACACAGAGACTTGCACTAAGCTCTGCAAGTCTATACAGAATGCGCAAAACTCTCGATCACACAGATCCCTTCTTGGCACTTAGCCTATATCACATAGATACAATACCATTCGACCCTCCCTTACATTGCCTATCCTTCTATTTATACATACAAAATGGGCCTAAGCGTAGGTAAACCCACGGGCCGACATCCCTTTCCCATTACATATTCCCAAAACCCAAAAAGGGGCCCAAAAAGTGGGCCGAGATCCCGTGATCTCTGCGTCGTCTGGCGCTCCATCTTCGACAGGCTGTCGAAGTCCCAAAAAAAGGCAAATATGACCAAGTGTTCCCAAAACTTGGTCAAGGGCCAACAAATATTTTTCTTATTAAGCCCTAAAACAAAAAATACAAACCCCAGTCAACTCAAACTCAAAAATTCAAAGGGTGAGGAACAAGTAAGGGGTTTAGGGGAGGTTCTCTTAGTGGCAACACATGTCCATATTATTCTCAAGGTGACCAATTAACTTTATCATCACTGCATATAGGATACATCCCTCATGTGGTCATGTTCATCTTCATATTCTCTCCTAGGCCCTATGGGCCATCCTGGAAGAGAGGAAGAGGATCACACACCCACAAATCTTGGTATTACACCAAGATCTACCTGATCAAGGATCAGGTTGCCCCAAAACATATCTGGGGTCTTATCCACCAAGGTACAAGACCAAGGATCAACCCATGCTTTAGGCATGGGTACCCTAGAACACATCCAGGGGCCCTAGACATATCTAGGGACTTATACTGCTTGGTCCCAGACCAAGAACCCCAGTCAACTACTGGGGGCCCACACAAGGGTCTTTACTGCTTAGTCCCAGACCAAGAACCCCAGTCATCTACTGGGGGCCCTCACAAGGGTCTTTTGTTGCTTGGTCCCAGACCAAGAACCCCAGTCATCTACTAGGGGCCCTCACAAGGGTCTTTTGTCGTGGCACTAACTGCTCGATCCCAGACCAAGAACCCCAGGAATGTACCGGGGACCCTAGTCCACAACTAGGGTCTTAAGCCATCCTCCAGGGAGAATGGCTCTTGCAGCTGCATTAAATTCAACAAAGAGTAAAAGAATACCTCATAGAGTTCAAGGAGTCGTGGTCTAAAACAGGGTGAACAATCATGTCTAATGGATGGACTGATCAGCGATCCTGCACCATTCTCAACTTCCTTATTGCTTGCCCTAAAGGAACTATGTTCCTTAAATCAGTGGATGCATTTGATCAAGTGAAAGATGCAAATTTATTATTTTGTCTTTTGGATGAAGCAGTTGAGGAGGTGGGGGTGTAGAATGTTGTACAGGTTATCACAGATAATGCCGCAAATTATGTTGCAGCTGGAAGGATGTTAGAGGAAAAGTATCGTACCATTTGGTAGACTCCATGTGCAGCCCATGGTTTGGACCTCATGATTGAGGATATTGGGAAAATTGAATGGGTGAAAAAAACAGTGGAACAAGGTAAAAGCATAACAAGGTACATTTACAACCACTCAACCACTCATGGGTTTTGAACCTTATGAGAAAAAACATTGGTGGAAGAGAGCTTGTCAGGTCAGCTATCACATGTTTTGCAACGAATTTTCTTACGCTGCAATCCATGATTGACCAAAAAGCCAACCTAAGGAAGATGTTCTCTTGTGATGAGTAGAATGCATCTCAATGGAGAAAGAAGGTTGAAGGCAAAGAGATTGTTGAAAAAGTGTATGAGAAAGCATTTTGGAAAAGGGCAGAGAAGATAGTGCTATTTAGTGTGCCTCTTGTGAAAGTCTTGAGAATAGTGGATGGTGATAAACCAACCATGGGTTTTGTTTATGAGGCCATGGATCAAGCCAAGGAGGTAATAAAGGAAGCATATCATGGTAAAAGGCAAAAGCATCTTCCTTTGTGGAGAATCATTGATAAAAGATGGAATAAACAACTCCATCAGCCTTTACATGTTGTAAGATATTACTTGAATCCCAGGTAAGTAGTAAGTAATTTCAAAGTTGTTAAGATATATTATTAAATTTCAATTACAAATGTTTAAAGTTTTAAACTTTAGCTAATGTTTCAAAATTCAAACTCATTGACTCTTAAGTTTTAACTCTTTAAAAGGTACCATTACACAAACCAGGTAAAAGAAGGATTATACAAATGCATTGAGCGTATGGTCCCTGATTCCAACAAACAAGATGAGATACACAGCAAACTCTTGCATTTCAATGAGAGTATTGGTACATTTGGCATGGCTATGGTTGTTCGAAGTAGAGCAAAAGATCCACTAGATACGTAATTGTAAAGTCTTTCAATTATATTATTCATGGCAAAAATTAAATCAAACTTTCAAACTCCTTTGCTAAATCTTCTTTGTCTTTACATGCAGCTTATTGGTGGCAGCAATTTGGTAGTTAGTGCCATGAATTGCAAAAATTTGCAGTTCGGATATTGAGCCAGACATGCAGTGCTTCTGGGTGTGAACGCAACTGGAGTGTTTTTTAGCGTATACACACCAAGAAGAGAAACCGTTTAGTGCAAAAACGGTTGAATGATATGGTATTTGTTCAGTATAACCTTAGGTTGAGGCGCAACCAATTGATGAACAAGACCCCTGAATCCAACAACATATTCTTGGATGATATTGATCCCTCATCAGATTGGTTTGTGGAGACTCAGCCAACAGCTTTTGACAATGAAGACCTTTCTTGGATGGATTTGGATCCCGAGCCACATCAAGAGAATGTGTGCACTGATGTTGCACCTGTATCTTTGCCTTCTGGACCAGGGGAATCAAGCCAGGCTCAAAATCCCCCTGTTGAGGCTACTCATGTTGAGGATGTAGATGATGACTCTAAGTCTGAGTCTGAG
This sequence comes from Picea engelmannii, assembly GCA_009831015.1. Taxonomy (NCBI): domain Eukaryota; kingdom Viridiplantae; phylum Streptophyta; class Pinopsida; order Pinales; family Pinaceae; genus Picea; species Picea engelmannii. The sequence goes on from ML803666.1 coordinate 225,228, forward strand.
TCTGAGTCCGAGTCTAAGTCCTCTGAGTCTTCCTTTCAGTATGTAGATTCAGATTATTAGATTGTGTAGTCTCTACTCTCTAGAGTCTAGCCTAGACTCTAGAGTTATTTTTGGACTTTATAGGCCATTTAGAGCCTTTTTGATGATGTATTTTGATTTGGATATTCATATGACTATGGACCCATGGAGTGCACTTACTCTTAGTGCTATTTTGGTTTTATACAATATTACTTGTTATATATATATGAGAAAATTTGCAAATTTGTGTATAATGGTTTGGATTCACATTGATGCACATGAATATATATGAGAAACTTTGCAAATTTGTGTATAATGGTTTGGATTCACATGGATGCACGTGAATATGTATTTGTTTTTCAAAATTTGAATATTTTATGTATTTTTAGTGACCGGTTTTTTGATCGGTTTTTTCCCGGTTCCGGTTCGGTTCCGATTTTTGGGGTCGACCTGTTCAATGACCGATCTAGTTTTGGTAACTTTGGGAAGAACAACAAATTAGCGATGCAGATTTGAATCAGCAGGAGTCTTTACCTTTGCATATCCCAACAGTGGTTCAAGAACAGTTTGATCAGATACCATTGCACCAAGGAAATCAACCATTGGTTCAACCGAAAGATGATCTTTCTCACAATCTGCCCATTATTTTGCAGTCACATTTTGTTCTTCAAAGAGATCCTCTGCCTAATCATTGCTTGGATATCAAGGTTAATCATGATCCGATTGTGCTGAAAGTGATGGAGGTATTTCAGCAAGCAAATTCTAAAAGTTTTGGCTCTCGTACTTTCAGGTTCATTACCGCTGGAGTACCATGTTCCAGGTTCCAATCAATAGCCTTCATAAAAAATTTCAATAGCAAGTACATAAAGGCATCTTTCCAGCTTATGAGATTTCATGATTGGTTGCACTAGAGGGTTCACTATGTTGTTCTTTCTCGTCTAACCAATCATTTAGCTACATGGTTACATTGGTCATTCGAGTATGTTGATTAATCATGCCAGCTTTGACAAACCATCAGAATAAGAGCTTTTGGGCTTGTTGCCTCCCCAGTTGCACCAGGAAGGACTTAGGATGTTCCACAAAGATTGAACAAGGCACTTGTTCAAAATTCAGAGTTCAGAAGTCTTGTCAGGCATTTTTTGCCCATTTCTTCTTCTTATTCTTCTTCTTTATGCATGTTCCATAACCCCATGGGGGAATTGCAATAAAATGAGTTAGCATGAGGTCTTTTGTATGTAAAAGACTCAGCTCCCAAAGACTTGGTCATTAGTGCATAACTCTAGAGTGTTTTTTTTTCACTTAGTTAATTAAACCTTGTTTTTCAACGACTTATAATTTTCTAAGTTTTTTCACTCATTTCCTCCAAAGTTGGTGTATGTCCTAATGGCTAGGACTTGGTGTGTTCTGTTCGAGTCTAGTGTCAATTGTATATTACCATGCTAATCATTAGTCCATAGACTTATGGACATGCATTAGGATTGTTTTAATAAAACGTAAAATTTCCCGTAAAACAGGATTTTACCTTGTAAATTGATGTAATAATTAAATAAGTGGTACTCGAAGGTGTTATACACCTTGGGGGGTATTGTTTTCTAACCCAAAATACCCCTTTTACGCTTGTACCCCCTTATCGAGTGAAATAATTGACTCTTTCTCATAAAAAATCAATTATTTCCTCAAAAAGGTCAATAAATCAGCTCCCTATTTTTAAGGAAACATGTCAAAGACATGTTTTTGACTTATCTTTAGTTCACTTAGCCTCACTGGTTGTTAGTGACAGTTGATGGCAAGTAAGAGGGAGTTGAGTGATGAGTTAACATGGTGGAGATCCCAAGAGGGAGTACGCCCTCTCTCTTCAGAGGTGGCGCACTCTCCTTGAGGACGCCAATCCCAAGGAAAGATGCACCTCCCTCTTGCTATGTGGCACCCTCTCACTCACCTTAGCTTGCAGTCATGGCGACTTCTCTCTAGTTTTTCAGAGTTGTGGCAGCAATCTACCCATCGATGTGGATCGTTCACCTTGGGATGTGCGCCCTCCCTCCTTGGGAAATGCACCCCTCTTTGTATATATTGAAGCTTCCTCTCCCTCATTTGGTTAATGAGAGTTTGGGATGAGCTTGCTATTGTACTATCATTGTAATACTTTTTCTTGAAATAAAAAGACTTTGGAGGTCAAGAAGGTGGTGTGCATCATCTGTGTGGATGTTGGATGTCTTGCGTTTATTATATTAGATAACTTTAGCTTAGTTTCTTGCATGTAATTTTGTTAATTTGGCCTTTGAAGGGGTGTTGTCACCTAGTAGGATAAGATCTACTAAGTTAGTTTACTTCTTAGATCTTATTGTTTTCTATACTAGAGATATTAGATTTACATGTCTTTTCAGTTGATTAACATGTTATCCAAGTCTCTTTTGTAGGAAGCACCATATTTAACATTTTTTATGCAAGTTTATTAAGTTTTACAGGTCCTCATGCTTGGAGAGGTGGCTGGACTAGCCTAGCGCAACCTTCCACGAACTCCAAGCTTCTTGAGAACGTAGTCCCTCGGCATCTCACCAGAAGACCCCATAGCCCAAGGATTCATAATCTTCAAGCTTCTCTCTCTCTCTTTCATAAAATTAAAGTTTTATTGGTTACTTTCATTGCATGCAAGTAGATCTAATTTCTAAATATAAATCTTAAATAGATCTTTACTTTTACATGCATGCATGCATAGATCTAGGTTGCACTTTCAATTTCGCTATCATCTAAGCTAGATCTAGCATAAAAAATTTACCTTTTAAGCAAGTTTTCTAGCTAGATTTTAAGAGCCAAAGGTACATTCATTAAAAGAGCTTTCAATCTCATATTTGGAAAATCTTAGTGCCTATTTGTTTGCTGTCCCAAAGAAGCTCCACAGATCTCATAAGCCCCAAGGGCGCCCACATCTCCATTTCCACAGAGAGGAGTTCCACAGATCTAAAACAATACAGATCTCTCCCTCTAGACCAGTTCAAGCTCCATTGCTTCAAGGTTTTGAGTCCTCTGTTCTCAAAACAGAGTCCTCTGTTCAGCATTGCAACCTAGGGGTGCCTTTTCTCTTCAGCTGGCCTCACAATGCCTCCACACAAAGATCCTTTGGCAATCGACTCAGATTCCAACACATCAAATCCCGTCCAAGATCTTGCCTCCATCCTCAATGAGCTTCTCATAATGCAACAACAAAACAATCCAGATCCCTTCCAGTTGGACACTCGAATCCAACTACCCAAATTTGCTAAGCAAACCAATGGTGAAATGGTGGATTCTTGGATCCGTAGCCTATCCACCAATTTCAATACATGTCCAAGCCTTATCGAGGAAAGAAAACTCTAGATTGTCGCCTTGCAATTAGAAGGACTGGCACAAACTTGGTGGGATACAGAGCAAGAGAAGACCACATTTGTGATAGAGATTGGGGATGCTCCAGAATCCTCTACTTCGCAACCCATTAAAACCTGGGCTCGACTTTCCAAAGCTTTGAGAAATCGCTTCTACCCACCTGGGTATGTGCAATCCTTATGGATCAAATGGCACCAACTTCGACAACTCCCTTCACAAGAAGTGCAAGGCTACATAGACTTATTCTGCAAGATGCGCCTCTTTCTTCATGCTCCAGATCCGGAAGAGGTACTCATTAAAATTTGTGGTTGGTTTATTAATTCAATTATGTCGAGAAGTAGAGTTGTTTGAAAATCCAACTTTAGATAAAACATTTCAAAGATCTTTGGCTATAGAAAGGAAAGTCGCTCCTAGAGGTCGTATTCCTCAGTCCCGCCCTTACACCAACCCCCCCCTCGCCTCTCAACCATCCAGCTCCCTCAGCCCGCTTTCCACCTCCTCGGACTCAAAACCCCACACCCAATACAAATACAAGGACACCCTGGTGCTCATTCCACAAAACTACTTCACACAATTCATCAGATTGTCGAATCCTCCAAAATCTAAAAACCAACAAAACTCTACTCACTGAGCTCATTGTGCCTTCCCAAGTAGAAGATACCGAAGAAGTTCCTCAAGACAATCCCACAAAAGTAGATCCCTCATTGATTCTAATGACCCATGAAGATTCGAATGCATCCACCCAACCCCTCTTCACCCATAACTGCCAAATCAAAAACACCTTGGCTTTACTAATTATGGACAATGGAAGCCAAAAAAATTTGGTGTCTCAAGCCCTTGTCAACCGCCTCAATCTTGTCACTACTCCACATCCGCAACTCTATCAACTCGGATCGGTCCAGAAGGATGGCCCTCGCCTCCTAGTTTCCAAGCGTTGTCTGGTCAATTTCGCCATAGGCCAATTCAAAGATACTGTCCTCTGTGATGTCTCCCCCTTGGATTGTGCGGATTTGTTGCTCGGTATCCCATACCAAACCCAAAGAAATGCTATCTATCTAGCCAAATCCGGCCAGTACAAAATTACCAAAGAAGGCCACACTTATATCTTAACTACAGCAAAACCCACACCCCCTTCTACCAAAGAACAAATCCCACATGTACACTTAAACCAATGTGTCTCTCTCTGTTTGGTGCGCCCAATAACACCAAACAATACCACGCACCCCATTCCTGAAACTATGACTCCCCTCCTCCACGAGTTCGCAGAGGTATTTCAACCTCCGAAGGGACTTCCCCCCTCCCGCCACATTGACCATTCCATTCAACTCATCCCCGGATTGCCTTACCTAACGCCCCTACTTACCAGTTGGCCCCAACAGAAACAGAGGAAATGGAAAGACAACTAACCGACCTCATCAACTTTGGCCACATCCAACCTTCATCTTCTCCCTGTGCTTTTGTCGCCTTTGTCATCCCTAAACAAGATACCTTAGAAATGCGCCTTGTCACTGATTACCGAGCCTTGAACAAAGCCACAATCAAAAACCGTTACCCCCTTCCCCAGATCGAGGAACTACTCGACACCCTCCAAGGAGCTAAGTGGTTTACTAAATTGGATTTGACAGCCGGCTACCATCAAGTTCGAATGAACCCAGATGATGTTTGGAAAACAGCGTTCAAGACCAAATTTGGTCTTTTTGAGTGGAAAGTCATGCCTTTTGGTCTCACCAACGCCCCAGCCACTTTCATGAGGCTCATCAATGACATCTTCAGAGCACATTTGGGTCAATTTGTGGTCATCTACTTAGATGACATTCTCATCTTCAGTCGGACATGGGACACCCACATGCAACATGTTCAACAAGTTCTCCAAATTCTCCAAGAACACAAGTTGCAAGTCAAAGAGAAGAAGTCATATTTTGGTCAGACTTCAGTTACCTATCTCGGCTTTGTGGTCAGCTCAGAGGGTATTCAACCAGATCCAGCCCGCATCCAATCATTGAAACAATGGCCTCTACCTTCTTCAGCTAAGGAGTTGAAAAGCTTTTTGGGTGCCATCAATTTCTATCGTAAGTTCATTTCCTCTTTTTCAAATCTTGCTCGACCTTTGCATCATCTCTCAAATACTTCTTCTACATTCATCTAGACCAAAGAAGAAACTACTCACTTTGCTCAGCTCAAAGACGCCCTCTGCTCATCCCCTGTTTTACATCTTCCAGACCTCTCCCAACCCTTTGAGATTGAGTCTGATGCCTCACAATATGCTATTGGTGTCGTACTTAAACAGGGAGGACACCCCATTGCTTACCACTCTGAAACCCTATCCGAGGCAAAGAAAAATTATAGTACCTATGACAAGGAATTTTATAGTCTGGTGCAAGCGCTCAAACAATGGAGGCATTATTTGTTGGGTAAAGAAACCATTCTGCATACCAACCACCACCCTTTGATTTTCATCAACTCTCAATCAAAGATTCAGGAACAAAGCCACCTTAAATGGGCCTCCTACATTCAGCAATTTCACTTAGTCATCAGATATAAGAAAGGCACTTCTAATAAAATGGTTGATTTGCTAAGTCGACCTCCCACTCCAGTTCTTTCCATTCTAGAAGTACGTTGTGCTACTTATGACACATGAAAAGATCAATATGCTACTGACACTGACTTTTGAGAGATTTGGGAAGCTTTGCAAAGCACCACAGTGATCGATCAGACCCCCTTCCTAGACTACACTATTCGGGATGGGTGGCTATATAAGTTGAATTTGCTATGCATTCCACACTCAGAAGACCGCCTCTTGCTCATCAGGGAGGCGCATGCTTCAGCCTATGGGGGCCACTTCGAGACCACAAAGACCACCCAACATCTGCAACACCATTTTCATTGGCCTTCCATGCAGCCTCAAGTTGAAAATTTTATCAGAGCTTCTGCCTTATGCTCACAATCCAAGCCATCCAACCGGAAGCATGGGTTGTATCAACCACTGTCGCTTCCTTCTCGACCTTGGGAGTCAATCTCAATGGACTTCCTCAGTGGACTTCCAACAACCCAAAAGAAACATGATGCAATCTAGGTAGTGGTATGCTGCTTCAGCAAAATGGCACTTTTTATCCCATGCACAAAGACTACTACAGCAGCGCAAACAGCGGAACTCTACTTCCGCCATGTCTGGCCCCATTTTGGCCTCCCAAGCAGTATCATCTCCGACAGAGATTCTCGCTTCCTCACTACATTTTGGAAGACCATATGGGCGTTATTGGGGTGCCACCTCAAGTTTTCTACTGCATTCCATCCTCAAACGGATGGCCAAACAGAGGTTGTCAACAGAGTCTTGGTGCATGCTCTCCAAACTCACTTTGGGCGCAGCAAACAATGGGACAATTAATTGCACATTCTCTAGCATAGCTACAACAAGGCAATACATTCTTCTACAGGCTTTTCACCTTTTTAAGTCTGCTTGGGCTTCCAACCAGCATCTCCAACCGAGCTCCCACTCACTTGGTTTCCCTCAAGGTACCTTCCATCAACAGCAGGAACAACT
>ML803666.1:250088-263665 GCA_009831015.1 Picea engelmannii
CAAAATGACTAAATTTCACTTTATCCAAAGTCAAAGTGAAATTAGACAAAAGTACAAGGTACAAAGTGTAATGTCCTTCCCTCATGTGCTAAGGAGGTCATAAGCACATGGGGAACACCTCCCAAGGTACAAAACTCAACAGACACATCTAGGGACTTATATCAACCACCAAGGAACATATCCAAGGATCAATCCAAGCACCGGGCAAGGATTCCTTGGACCACATCCAGGGGCCCTAGACACATCTAGGGACTTACTACTGGTCCAAGACCAAGAACCCCAGTCATATACTGGGGGCCCTCACTAGAGTCTTTTTCCATGGCTCTCACTGCTTGGTCTCATACCAAGAAACCCCAGGAGTGTGTTGGGGGCCCTAGTCCACAGCTAGGGTCTTTTCCATCCTCCAGAGAATGGCTCTTGCAGCTGCATTAATTTCAACGGTTGAGAGTGTTATCCCTTGTGGATGAGCACATGTGGACTTGTCCCTTGTGGCAGAACACTAGAGGATGTTTGTGAGATCCTTTGCTATATTGTCTAAGAGTAAGTTTATTGTAAAACCCTATTTTGTATTGTGAATGGTACAAGTCGGCCCCACTGTAAAAAGACATTTATATATTATGTAATTATAAATTGTAGTTTTGAGCTGTACAAATCGGCCCTATTGTGCCACTGAAGAGACACATCTATTCATGTGTTATGACTTGTATTTATTAATGTATGATCACCATTGTGAATCATATCATCTCATTCACTCACAACGCATAGACTGAACTTGGAGAGCTGTAATTTAGTGCGCACTTCTTCTATGCGCTATCTTTCTTGGTCATAGAGCACCCTATTGTGTGCGCTAGGTTTTCCAGTGAGAGGGTTATCTTCTCTTGACTTTATAGCAAAGAATTGCTGGGTTTTTCCCTTGTTTGAGAAGGGTTTTCCCAGGATAAATTTCTGGTGTCTTGTACATGGTTATTCTTCTTGTGATCTTGGTTTACTGCAGCTATTGTATTGCTGCATTGTTTATGGTTCAAGTTCATGCTAAATTGAAAAGAAACTACATGCTTGAGCCACCATTAAAAATTCAACAATATGTTCAGTAATAAAAGGGTCATGTCATGAAGTTTTATAAGATATTTTCCTTTTCATTCCATTCCAAATTTGTTTACTCGCCCACATTTTGTCCTCTGACATCTAGTAAATTTATTCATAGAGTCACCAAAACAATTGATCAAAAAATATGTTCTTATTTACAATTCTCATGTCAAAAGAAAGAGGAAGATAAAAATCCATCTCCTCCAAAAAAATCCACCCACCCCCAGACATACATAATTGATTAAACACTCTTCTTAAGAAAAATGATAAAAAACAGCCTGTTGACTCAACAAAACCTTTAATTATACAAAACTTATAATGTATTTCTATATCTTTAATAGACAGATTAGGAGCGAGGAATTCGTGTTGCATATCCAAATACATTCATTGGTTCAATGTACAGTATCAAACCTTTCATAGACCAGATCTTGACAGTGTTGTCCATGCCACAGCTTGCAATACGATATAACTCTGAAGGATGAAAATCCTATTGCAATATATGTATGCATTTTGTTAGAAAACTATTTTCTCCTTAAAAATCCCCATGAACATTACATTTGAATCTAGGATTGGTCCCTTCAAAAGCAAGATCATGTGCCATTGATAATAAAATATTATGCCAGCCAGCCATACTTACTACACTGAGAACTTCATTGCGATGTCCCCCAGCTCCAGCAAATATCAAAATGCATATGCCAGTTTGAACATTCCATAGTCGTACAGATTCATCCTAGCAAAACATATATGATCTTAGCTTTTGCAAACATAACCTGTCCTCCAAGATTAAACTATGACCAAAATCTCAGAAAGTCACCAAAGATTAGAAACATTTACTTACTTTGCTAGCAGATAATATAAGCGAAGGCTTCAGTGCTTGAGTCCTTATTTCATTCACAGAATCTCCATGGCCAACGAAACTCTGTGAGAACAAACCTCCCACCAGACCATAACAATCACTACCAAGGTTTAAATAACAGACTGAAAGCTTCAACCACAAGCTTAGAACAAGCACCTACCTTATGGACCTTTTCATTTGCGACATCAAGCACTCGAATTATACCATTGTGACCACCTGCAACTAATAACGGTGAACCATTCACATCGCATGCCCAACTTAAAGTGTAAAATGATTCTTCCTTCTGCTCACATGCAAATAGCAGCAAATGAGTAACAGTATAAAAAACTAATGCCTAATAATTTGTGATCTCGTTGACTTATCAATCCCATTTTTCAAGTAAATCAACATCACAAGAGGAGGATATATGTCAAAGAGCTTTACATACATCCTCGTCAACATATGCCTGCAAAACAGAAATAACACCTCCTTCCAAACATTGGTAAATGGTCACCTGAAAAAGAAACCCCATACTTCAGTTATAAACAAACAAACATTTTCGATAAATACATTTGCCAGCAATAAAGTATTAAAGCAAGATAAAAACATAACTAACATGACCATTATTGTGCAGGATGGACACTGGGACGTCTGATGGACACAAATATTTAAGCAGATTCCCGTAAAGCTTGCTACTAAATTCACAGCTGAAAGACCTAATAAGTAAATTTCTGGGAGAGGACTCTATAAAAAATGAGAATATACCAACATAATCTGGACTTTCGACTGCTATATCCTTCAATCCTCTCAATTTCTCCAATAGCATATGCAATAATAAAATTGCTAACCAATCCTATGCCCATAGTTTGCAAAGCCACTTGAGCAAAAGGATGAAAATAAAGAGCAACAATTCATCCTAGCTGAAGACCTCATTTTCAAGATTAGGAGATAAGACAATAAGATAATGTTATTAATGTCCAACAAACGACCACAAAAGTAGGTCAATGTGACTAAAGGTGCACCCACTGCAAATACAGAGTGGGAGTGAACACTGCAAAGCGAAAGCTAAAAAAAGGAAGCATAACTAAGTGTCTCACAAAGCTATTCACTAACATTCTAACAAAGATACAATAGTATAAGTGCAATGATACAATACAAAGGGCGGAGATTGGAGATTCCGGTGCTGAGCAAGAGAGAGAAAAAGGATTGGAAAACCTCTTGCGAGTCAAGTTTCAACAGCTTGGCATATAAACATAGAAAAATGCTTTAAGCTCCATGATTTCTCCAAAATCATGAAGGCGAGGATTATCATTTAGAATTTCACATCTAGCAATATACTGCATGCAGAGTAAATTTGAGTGGGACATAAAACTGTGTTGTAAAATCTTTGGTTGAGTCATAAAGACTGGAAGCACTTTTCCATGGAGATGAGGCAATGCCCTGGTTGCCTTCAAATGCTTGTTACCATCAAAGGTAGCTAGTCTACTGTATATTAGAGCACGAATATAAAAATATTTTTGACCTGAGTTCAAATTTGTACTTGTTGAACTACCTGAAACTTGTCTCAAGGCACATAGACAGTAAGCTCCTGAAACAGAGCTACCTCCCAATTAGAATTTGCAAGCTGAACACCAAAAGGGACTTGAATAATGAAAATATCCACAATTGTACAATTTGTGAGATATCCTAAAATCTGCCATATTTGGTTTGGGGTAACCCATGTCTCAAGACCAGACTTAATAGCAGAGCCATCAGTTTTGGCACGTCTACCTTGCACACAAGATCTTCCTATGGGCATAACTGAGCAGGCTAATGCAATTCAAACAACATCCTCATGAGCAGACTGAGGAACAGTGATTCCCTTGCTCTGTTGTTGATGCCATGTAAAGGTTGTTGTAATAACTGCAAATCCAAGTCTCTTATGATCCATTGAAGGAGAAGCATGAAATTGTACTTTATTCAAGAACGAATCAAATGGTGTTGTTGATCTTTACAAGTTTCTAAAACCTTTTGTACAACATACTTTGCAGATTGGTCGTTCATCATTGCCTACAAAGGCCCATTCTTGTCTTTTGAGGCAAGCATCTCACTGGTCAAAATTTGTCGCTCTGTAGGGCCTCCAAATGCTAAACATTTTTCTGACAGTTGAGGCAAACTTCTGTTGGCTCATTTGCACTATTAGTCCTACTGCTTTCTGAATTACAGCACAGCGCTTATGTGGTTTAGCATGCTCAAGTACATGCTGCACCACATAATTTCCAAACTGGACTTCTACAAGTGTACAGGTTGATTGTAATACCACTTCCATCATTGTATGTTGTGTTTTTCCATCAAATTAATGTTCCAATACTCTGTAAAACGTGGCAGCCATATGGGTGGGTGGAATACAATCAGCATACCTTTGTATCACACGGTTCTGATGTTGGTGATCCATGGTCATCAATTCAACAACCAACTGTTTAACTCAGCATCCATACATTTGAAAACTGGGAGCTAAAATGTTACCAGTCAATTTGCAATTTCTTCGTTTCATTGTATCATGCTCAAAGAACTTTTGTATGACATTGTTATGTGCGCTAAGGAGCACCCACAGCTAGACAGTTAACTTTTACAAAACAGTGTAACAGAATGGAGTTAATAGCACAAATATGAATTAGGACCAAATATAAAAAGTGTGTCAACTGTACCATTAACAGATCTTTGCTCCAAACAATAGAAACACAATGTTAAGCTAACTGGAAAGTGCATGCAAGGATGAGAAAGTGAAGCCACAGTCACACAAAGCAAAACAGAAACAGCATGAAAACATTGTTTAGCCGATAAGCCGGAAAACACATTACTTTGTAAAAGACCTACCTCTCACATCTGCTCATACCAGAAAATGAGCATGCTCTTATACATAGCCAGTGCCTGAAGCACTAATTATGATACAATAAATATACATCAATTACAAAAACGTGCGGAGCCAAAACAGTCAGCTGGAGACATGGAAAGACCAAGTCAAAAGACATCCACTGCAGGCATGCAAATCAGTGTTACAAAACTCAGACTCGGGACTGACTGGATTGAGGTCCCAAATTGTTGACTTCTACAAAACTCAGAAAGTTGGCAAAACATTGATGAATGTTATAAAAACGGATAAATTTTGCTTTTTCCAACTAAATAAAAATCCAAGAGTCTACGCCGCAGAAAAAACACCAATCTTCCCCTCTATTGGCACACTGAATCAATAATCTCTTTCATGAACAATAGTTCATATACGAGAAAATATCCAACATAAGAAGGATAACATAAAAGAAATCATACGGATAAAAATATATATAATTGATAATGAAAGAATGAATAAGACAACGAGCCTTGCGATGGTATGCTTATATGCATTGACTAGTCACGAAGGTGAAGTATTGTAATTATTATTATTATTATTATTATTATTTTGTATTTTGTATTTTGTATTCATTACATTGCCTCTCCCTTCAAATATGCTTTGTCCTCAAAGCACTTTATGGAAGAAACTATGTCTCCGTTCTGGCCTGCAATGCCTTCTCATGACTCTCCGTTATCGAAGCTGTGATGGTTGAAGAAACAAAACAGTATGATCTTCGAGTGTTGAACAGAACTGTTGCATTGTATATGAATCAATACTGTTAGAAATAGGGAAAGAAACAGAAAATATACTTTTAAAAATTCTGTTAGCTAGATCAGCAAGAACACTATAGATCTAAAGTAAGAACTTAGATCAGAAAATGTATAAGAAAACAGTAGATCTGAAACTATAAAATATTTCTGAGTATGCAGAGTAATAGATCAGAACTTAAACAAATATTTATGATCTGAAACAATACAGTTAGATCTAAACTATAAAAATAATTCTGAGTAATGCCAACTAGTAGATCTGAACCTAGATCTAGATCATTAAAGCATTTCAAATATTTCTGAGTAATGCACACTAGTAGATCTGAACCTAGATCTAGAACATTAAAGCATTTCAAATATTTGGATCTGAGCATAAACAAATAAATCAAACTGAAATGCAAGTGCAACTTACCTCTGAAAATTACCTCTGTGTAATGAAGGGAGAGCTTGACACACAAGTGAGATGATAAGCCTCTGAATTTATGCTCAGATAAGTCTAGGACTCATGGATCAACCACTGTGGGTTAGATATCTATCAAAGAGAATGTAGGACTGTTATGCCACCATAGAAAACCCCACAGAAATGACAACAAACCCCAAACTGAAAATCTGGAAGTAAACCCTTATCCCAACCATACACAGAGAGAGAGAAAAGTTTGACAGCAAATGAGGGTAAGTCTGGAAGTTTCAGATCTGATCAACAAGGTAGACGGTTGCCTACTATAGGGGTCTAGTAACCCAACTTGAAGGCCGCAGCCCTCTAAGGTTCCAGAACTGCTCAAAGAAAGGAACGGCAGCCTCTACTGGAGGGTCCGCCACTTAGGAGAGGGTCGGCTGCTTGAAGAATGGCAGAGTGAGGAGAGAGCGGTAGCTTAGACAGACTTGGCAGCAGCAAATAGATCAACTCTCAACACAGCATCTAACAGTACCTGGCAACAGCAAAGAATAACCCTCAACACAGCAACTCAAAATGGACCTGGCAGCAACAAAGAATGGAGGCCGAATTGAACTGTCGAAGGGAGGCCGCAGCACATAAAAAGAAAAACTCAGAGCAATCTGCCACTTAGCATAGGAGAGAGTGAGTGAGTAGAAAAGTGAGGGAAAGGGTTTCTATTTATAGTTTTAGGCTAGGGCTTAGGGTAATAAAAATATAATTAATATAATGACATTAATTAATATAAATATTAATTTAATTTAAATATTAATCAATATTTCTATTTTAATCTTATTAAGCCCTAAAAACAAAAATACAAACCCCACTCAAACCCAAACTCAAAAACCAAAGGATGAAGAACAAAGAAGGGGTTAGGAGAGGGCAAAGGGTTTTTTTTCTTAGTGGCCATTGGCAACACATGTCCATAAGATTCTCCAGGTGACCAATTAACTTTATCATCACTGCATAAGGGTTACATCACACAATGTGGTCATGCCCATCTTCATGGTCTCTCCTAGGTCCTATGGACCATCCTGGGAGAGATGAAGAGGATCACACACCAACACATCTTGGTATTACACCAAGATCTACCTGGTCAAAGACCAGGTTGCCTCAAAACACATCTGGGGTCTTACCCACCAAGGTACAAGACCAAGGATCAACCCGTGCTTTAGGCATGGGTATCCTGGAACACATCCAGGGGCCCTAGACACTTCTAGGAACTTATATCAACCACCAAGGAACACATCCAAGGATCAATCCAAGCTCAGGGAAAGGATTCCCTATAACATATCCAGGGGCCTTAGAATACATCTAGGGTCTTTACTGCTTGGTCCCAGACCAAGAACCCCAGTCATCTACTGGGGGGGCCATACAAGGGTCTTTCTGCTTGGTCCCAGACCAAGAACCCCAGTTCTCTACTGGGGGCCCTCACAAGGGTCTTTTGCCATGGCTCTAACTGCTTGGTCCCAGACCAAGAACTCCAGGAGTGTACTGGGGGCCCTAGTCCACAACTAGGGTCTTATGCCATCCTCTAGGAGAATGGCTCTTGCAGCTGCATTAAATTCAACAAATACATCCCAAGCTAATCTTCATTGGAACTTTTTGTTGGTCAATTGTTTGGACAAAACTTATTTTCTTATGTTTCCAAGTAAGGTGTTGATTTCATCCCCACTCTTTTAGAATTGTGACTCTTCTGAATTCGTGAAGAATGTCGCTTGTATTCATACTGAAATTGTCGTTGGTCACGATGACTCTTGATTTGGGATGAAAATAAGGCATCCTTCTATCTCACGTCTTAATTTTGTGTTGCAACATTCATCATGTGTCACTTACGATGATTTATCAATTGATAACATTCCAACATAAGTGTCATTCTAATTTATGACATCAATTGGATTTGCATTGGTTCCTTTCTCCGAGGTCTAGATTTTTACACCTGATGACTTTTCTATTTGAACTAGGTTGGTCATTGTTTCTTTATCGATCAATGATTCCTTCCGAGTAAGTTGTTCTAACTTATCTTGTTGTGACTCCTCATTCTTTAGCATCTTGATTTGTGCAACCAAGCTTTGATTATGGTTCTTTAAATTCCTTGTCAAAATTCTTCTTGAGATCTTGAATTATTTGTTGTGATGCTTTCTGATTTTATGGATATTTTACTAGTTCGTCCTCCAATTTTAAGCCATTTAAAGAAGCACCCTAGGTTACTTTTCCAGTCCAACTCAAAAAAATGAAGCAAGCAATTCAATCCACTCATCTAAAATATCAATGCTAGCATTAGTGATGTCCTAAAAGATCTAGCAATCTCTTTGTTATCTCATATCTAAGGATCGTTATGTCTGTCAATCCGAGATTCAACAGCTTGTGAAGTTTCAGCGGCATCCTTTGGTGCAATGGTTGGGTCATAACCTTGTAAATTAGGATGTGGGGTGATGTGCACATGAGCAATAGGCAACACTATCAGGGAAACATTAATCTAAGAGAGGGGAACAACCTCGATCCTATTCACCTTCCCAACAGTCCTCTTTGAGGAAGTAGTTATATCATGGCCAACTGGACCACAGAGAATGCACAACTTATGATTGGAGTCCATAAAACAACACTGCTTGGTAGTATGGCCCCAAAAAACAATTGAAGTTGACTCAATACACATCTGTCGAAAGTCATCGAGAGGCACATAAATACCAAGTCAAGCTAGATCTCGTCATAATGTGTTGGCTTGCCTAGCCACTATCTAGTGCGCAAAAACCCAAAAGGGGGTTGCTTTGTCATATTAGCATGTTATCATTATAGCACTCAACAACCAATATAATTACCAAAATATCTATCATTAGCATCCATGCTTGAGCAAAAATTGCCTAAAACATGAAACAACATGCCATCGTTGTAGAAATGTCCATGAATTGGAGAGCTACAAACCCTATCAAAGAAGGATGATGAGCTATGGAGGTTTAGGTTGCTGCAGAGAATAGGTCTTGAGGAGGAAAGGATAGATTACTCTAGTGAACCAACCAAAGACATGCTAGTCTTATCGAAGGGAGTGGAAGGCTCCCATTGAGGTTTCTATACCTACCTAGCTCTTGTGGTGGACTTGGATGCCATCCTCTAACTGCCTTGGACATACCCTTGGATATAGGAACCATCACAAGGAAGGAGCTTCAAAAGGGATGTGACAGACTCAAGCATCTAGACTTAATAAATGGTCGAACTATCGATGTTGAAAGGACAAATAGTAACGTTGAGCATGACTCTTCATTAAATGGTGGAAACCCTCCTTGTCAAGGGAGCCAAAAGGTGGACTCTTAAGTTGGAAAGGCTTCTAGCGTCATCATTTCTCACAACCAAACCTGCATAGTCCAAAGCCCAGAGGATGTTGCACTATCTAAGATCTGTCAAGTTTCTGAAAATGAGGTTGCGTCCACCACATGGGAATGTTTAGACTCGGGGGTGGAAGGCCAAAAAAGGCTGAAGAGCCCACCAATGCACCATAGGTGAGCATGGTTAGGGGTCTTAAGAAGTGTGTCAAACGGTCAAGCACTCAAACCAAACTTGTGCTAGGAGAGGACATCATGATGGAATGTAAAAATTCTGAGGAACTAAAGGCTGCCCAACAGGTCTGTCTTTTGACCTCTTGTTGGGCTCTAAGTTCAAGGTAACAAAGCTGTCCTTGCTGCTGTTTTAGGACAGCAAACAGGTCTGAAAAAATCTCCCCACAAATCTTCCTTCAAACCGATGATTGGATGCTCTTTTAAGGTGCCCTTGCAAGTGTTTTCATAACTGATGTTAGCACATGCATATACCTTAAAACATACAATAATCATCTAGATCTTTAACTACTTAAAGCTGATAAATAACTAAGCATACATGAGTCATGACAAGTGAACACATAAGTTTTTGGTCAACATGACCCTGGAAAAACCCCCATGGGGAAAACCAGTAAGAGAGAGATGTATATATGGTTGTCTCAAGCAAAAGCTACAATGAGAACAAGAAACAAAGGAACTTGTTACAATAGGTTTGCTTCTCACAAGCTAAACCAAGAGTTCCCTTGAAGTTGGCACCCCTTTTGTGCTTGTGCGACCTCTCTCATATGTGCCTGCTAGAAGATGTGTTGCGCCCTCTTGAAGTTCCTTACCTACTTGAAGATATGAGCAACCCCTTTGTGCTTGGGTTGCGCCCTCACTCCAACTCAAGGCTCCCACACACTAGTGTGCAACTACTAAGCTTGATGTGCACCCTCTCTTAGCCTTGCGCCCTCCATTAATGCTTGCACTCCAACCTCAAGCCCTTGCGTCCTTGTCTCTCACAAGTGCGCCACCTCCAAGCTTGAGCTTCCTCCAACACTTGTGCACCCTCCTCTTCTCAAGAGTGTGCCCAAGCCTCCAGACCCTCACTCTCTCTTCTCTTCACTCCTCTTCTCCTCACCCAAATCTCTCAAGTGAGCAAGTGAACAATGAGCCTCATCCTTACCCTTTTGCCTCCTTTAGCCTCTCTTTGGCTAAACCTAAAAGACCAATGGCCTAGATTCAATCTAGCCATGTCTAATCAATGGGTGAGATCTAATCTCAAAAATCTCACTTGGAAACCCACTTTGCTCAAGTTTCCATAGTTTGCTTTATGTCTATTAATTCACCCACTTTGTGAATTAATTGTCACTTTATGACTTAAGTGACTAAGTCAAAGTGAAATTAGAACATAAAGGTATAAGGGTAATAGTCTCCCCCTTTGTGTTTAGAGACTAACAAACACAAGGGGACCACTTTCCAAGGTACCCAAATCTCAACATGGACAAGGTGGTGGTGCTACCAAAACAAAACTTTAACTTAGTGCCTCTATGATTACATTTCTAAGAAAAATATTCTACAGCTAGATGGAAAGTCAATGGACCCCTCTAGTAGGTTTAGGTTGGGCTTCAGTTGTGTGATCAAAGGTCGGCTCACTTTCCACTTTAACAGCGAAGATGTGAGGACAATTCTATAGGTTGTATACATGTGTCCTCTATATCCCATGTCCTCATGTCATGTGACTTGGATCATGACATAGTATGTACTGATTAGATTACAGTTTGTTGAATTTGGACTCTTGGAGGCCATTTAGAACCTTAATGTTAATGTATTATGTGTTAGTACTTTAATTTTATGTATCTCGTAACTTATAGTTTATCTATCTCAATGCAATTTATCCTGCTTGCATCCTTACTTGCAATATAAATCCATAAACATGAATATTTGGAGTTTAATATATACATTGATGTACATTAATATAGTTTTTAATTAAATTTTCAAAATTTTATGTATATTTTATTCAACCAAGTCATTTGTCAAGTTGATTCCAGGTCAAATCCCAAGTTATAAGTTGACTCCTAGTAGTCGTCAAAGCCTCACCAAGTCCAAGTCTAGTAACTTTGCTCTTATGTGATCAAAATTGGTCCTACTCTCTAGATAATATAGAATCTCTTCAATGAATTCTGACCTAATATTTTGTAAGTATTGACATTTAATCTTGGTTCTTAATCTTATGCTATGATATTACCTTGATTGCAATTATTCATTTTATGCATTTTATTAAACATATTTAAGATAATAGCTATAATATTCACCTCTTAACTTCTAAGTCTATTTGGAGACTTACAATTTTTGCTATTTTCAATAATGAAACAGAATTTCCAAACTTGGAAAACCCCAATTTTTGGTCTTACATTGGGTTCATGAAAGACATTAGACTGGGCTACCTTTCACTAAAGCCCAGTTTTATTTGTATATTTGTTAATATGTCAAATAAAGAGTTTTAAATCTACCCTTTCCAAAAAAAGGGAAAAATATGTTTGGAGCCTAGTTTTAGATCAAGAAAAAAAATGTAGCAAGTATAACTCCTAAAGCTTCAACAATTAACAACACAAAATGCATCCTCTTGTAAATGATCTAGATCGCCAACTATCACTCATCCCTTGCAATTAAGCATTGCAACATGTGTTATTAGCCTCACACTTTGCTTTCTTCCACTTCGCAGATTATCACTATGCACAACCTGTCCTCCCATTTTGTGGTTGAAAAATGTCTAGAGCAAAATAAACTCAAAATACAACATATCTATGCTTGTGGTTTCTCGGCTGGTGTCGCTGCTGACCTTTTTATGAAGTTGATTCTAATGTTTATGCACCAATAATACTTTCGTTACCACTCTTACTAAATTGCAAATCATTATCATGGAACAAACACTATTGAATGGCGGGTTAAAGCACTATTAAGAGTAGACATCTCCAACAACAATCCAAATTGCGGGCATGATAAAAGCAGTCCATCATCCAATATAAGTGCTATGAGCAAAAAGATGATCAAAAATTTATAATCAGCCAGTGAGGAGTTCCCAAGCCACAGTCAGAACATGGGTGTCTAGTAACTTAGTAAGCATAGAGTTACATTTGAGCCGCCAGCTCAAGATCCAAAAAAAGCAAAAAAAAAAAATACAATTCGCAAATTTCTTTACAGCTAGTTCATGAATGACATTGGTAAGCCACAGTCAGAAAGTGGGTGTCTAATAAGAAAAGAGTTAACTGTTACATCCAAGCCCTGAGCTTTGCCAACTCAGAATCCCAAAAAGAAGAAGAAGAAGCAGAATTTACAATAGAGTTACATCTGAGCCCTAAGCTTTGCTAACTCAGAATCCCAGAAAGAAGAAGAAGAACCAGTATTTACAAGCTCGCAATTTTCTTGACAGCTGGTTCCTGAATGGCATGATAACATAAGAGCAAAACCAATGCCATGAATGCAACATCCCACAAAAGTTTAATGCAAAAAATATATTTGGGATGTAGTGGCGACAATTGATAGGTGCTCTGTATACGGTTTTAGCAGTTTGACTACCAGTTTTTCAGACATTTGGGACTCTCTTGACAACTTTATGCAAGAAATTGGCTATTGTTAACGGAAAACTCACACATTATCAATTGTCGTTTTTAAGTTCCGCTGAAATGGGTCTAATTATTTTCTTCAAAAATCACGAACCATGAAAATCATAAAACTCTAAAACCTAAACCCAAACACGAAACCATGGAACTTTAAGAGTACTTGAACAGTAAAGGAAATAAATAAATAATGGTGCACCCACCCGGTTTCCTCCTGCCGTTGCGAAAATGTTATGATAACGAGCATCGATGAAATTGAAAGCGATGGCATAGAGAGGGCGCTTGCCCTCTTGGAACCTATTGGTGACTCTGTACTCTTTCTTCTTCTTCGAAGACACAATCGAGCCTATCGCCGCATCTGTACCCAAACCCTTCCTCGCCATCTTCAACACCTTATATTGTAATAGCGTTTATCCAAATAGCGTTTATCCAACTAGCTGAACTCGTTTACAGGGTAGAGAGTCAAAGCCCAAATGCTACACTGATACAACAGGCACTACTGTTTATAAGGCATTACCAGGCAGTACCAGAGCGCCTAACACTTGTTAAATTAGACGTTAATTTAGAGTGTCAAGTTGACCTGGTTCATATAGTAGCAATCTCCTTCGCTCGGACACTCAGATTGTGTCGTGCTATATAAGCTCTCGTTTACTAAGGATGGGTAGCAAGAGTGTCTCGTG